>OVAU01001921.1:0-11103 GCA_900406315.1 Biscutella laevigata subsp. laevigata
GTTACAATTACCAAACCAAACCAAAATCACAAATTAATATGAATATATAATAGAGTTAAATTCAAATCCCACGCAACACGCAGACCTACCCCTAATTAGTCATATGATTTAGTCTCAAGAAAGTATCATAGTTCCTCCACTACCTTTATTCAAGTACAACAAAACATTTATACCGTTTTAATTATTATTTAAAACGGTTACAAAATGCTACGAAGTTCAAATTAGGACTATTTTTAGAATATTGTGCTATTCTATATGCCTGTTTATCACTCATTATAACTAATGTAATACATGTAACACATATTCAGCTTTGTGTCACTGTTAGAATGCATTGACCACATTATATGATGGCTATAAAAAAATACTACTATCAATCAAATGAACAAAATTTCTCAAAATATATAATTCTAGTATTTTTTAATTTTTTTTTAAATTTTATGGATTATTATTTATATAATCAACATAAATTCCTAAAATACAAAACTCTATCAATTTATAAAATCTCTTAAAATTTGTGACTCATCCTATATATAAAAGGAGAACGAGGACTCTCCTGGTTTTGACACGTGTCCCCCATTCTCTCAAACCTAATGTCTTTTTCTTTTGTAAAAACTATTGTTCACGTTAATTGGCTTGATGGGCTTGGTACTACACCTCTTCTAGCTAAAGCGCTTTTAATGTTAGAGAAACTAGAACGTTTGATAAAAATTTATACGTTCAAGATCATTTTACCCATAGTTTGAGTTGTTTGATTTCTCTTTTTTTTTCCATTTCCTTCTGCATTCTTTTTTTATTGCAGGCTTTGTATTGGCGATTTTGGATTTTGGTGGTGTCGTTACTCTGACGACGACGGAAACACTGGGGGAGACTTCAGAGATCGGATTTCAATGGGTTTTGATTTTGTATCTAGTACCGATATACATTTTTCATTGCTAATAATCATATGGTTGGTTGATGAGAACTGAATTCTGGTTTAGTTCAACTTTGTTGCGAGATTGGCCGCTTTTTATGTGTTGTCACTTCTTCATTTCCAAATTTCAAAAATGCTTATATATAGAACGATGAATTAAGTGATTTATTTCTTATGTCGCAGTCTCTTCCTTTTAACAATTGTTCCTTTTGGCTGCCTTTTACCGTCGACAAATTGATACTTCACAAATGCATATCTAAACCTATGAGTAGATCACCCTCCAACCATTCTTGAATTGTTTACTGAAGAGATATCAAGAATGAGTCGAGTGTGATGGGGAAAGTATAGTTTATGCGCTTCGAGTTCCTTACCTAAGTAAGTGGTTGTTGTTGTTCTTTACAGGAAAAAACAAAATTTTATTAGGTTCTCTATGTTGCAACCACTAGACATTATGGTGTTACTGCAGGTTGGTGCTGCTAACCAAGTTATGAAAGACGGTCGAGTGAATATTTCGGTATGTTAAACTCAATACACTAGCTCTGCAGTAAAATTTGTACTTTTCTTCTCTACCATGTAGGGTATCAAAAAGCAAAATTCTTATTCGATTTGATTAAGAATTTTTGGTCCGGTTAATAAGGTCAGGACTATACCTTACGGTTCTTAACAAAAAATTCTGATTTGTCCTGTTTATATATGAACTTAAAATTGCCTTCATGCTTAGGAAATACGAAATGAGTCTCAAACTTGCGTCAATCCTTGAACTCTTAGTGATACTTATAAGATGAATGTTAGGGCTGATCATTGTTTATTTGTTTTCTTAGGTTTCTTTTTTTGGTAAAATGTTAAGTTTTATACCATTTTAATTATTGACAGAATACAGAGATAAACAAAGGATACAGAAAAACCAAAAAAGAAAACTACCCGAAGCCCAAACCAGGCTCAAAAACATCTAACTCAGCCCAAATAACCAAAAGCTTTAAACTAAAAACCTAAAGCCCTAAGACCCATGACCCACAGGCCCAAGAGACAAAAGACACAAACCTAAAGATGGCACACCCTAACCCTAATAGCGTGGAACACGCCGCCGCCGTCAGCTGCTGCCGCCCCACCGACAAGCCACCGCAGGAGAAGCTACCACCACAAAGAGACACAGAGATCTGGCTGTCCTTCGCCGCAGCTCGAGCCACGCTAGATCGGAGGCTCATGCCCCGAGAAGACCTCACCGCCGGTGAAGAGGCTGCTCCTCCTCCATCCCACAAATTGGACCCCTCCAGGTGGGATGAAAGAGAGAGAATACGACTTACCGGAGCAAGAGCCGACGCCGGGAGAGGGAGAGAAAGTTCCGGCCAGGGCTCGGCCAACCACCAGCAACCGCCGAGCCGCGCCTAGCGCCGAGTTGGCTGGAGCAGAAGACTTCCGAAGGCAGAGGGGGGAAGAGGGGGAACCCTTTCGGCGAGCGACCAAACGAGGGGGGCAAAAGGGGGCCAAACCGCTACTCCGACGGAGGTCATGGCAAACGAGCCGGGACCGGAGGAGTTGCGACCTAGAGGAATGCGAGAGGGCAGCGACGCGAATTCTGACGCTTCACAACCACCGCATGCAGAGGAAGACGAGCCGACAGAGAGTTGGGCCGGAAGGAGCCAACACCGGCGGAGAGGCGGTGCACGAGCCTGTGGTTAGAAGATGTGGCAGCGTCTCCTCCTTCCTACACTCGCCGGACTTCTCCCAGATCCAGATCTAGATCTGAAAAAGAGAGAGAATGGAGAGAGAGGAATTTAGAGAGAGAAATAACGCTTCTTTCGTCTTAGGTTTCTTTTGTTGTGCATGAAGGGTAAAGGTGTATCTTCATCTGTTGAGGTGGAGGATGCGAGCATGTCTGCAATAGCTGCTGCCCATGGTAATTCACTTTTAACATAGTCCTAAATGAGAGTCATATGCTAATATTTGAGCTTTGGAGAAAAATTAGAAGTCATTTTAAATATCTGATTTTATGCATCTTACTTGTGTTTATTCCAACATTTTGTTAGACGTAAAAGCGTAGAATTGAGTATCAGCTCCCCGAGATCTTGCTATACTCTGCCAAATGGTTCCATGTTCAATATCATACTTGCTCTTTTCCCGATTCTGTGCAATGTTTTAGGTTTTCAATTCTCATATGTTGCTTGCTAGCTGTAGAATCACATTGTTGGAGCCTCATGTGGTGTTATGGATCAGATGACTTCGCTCAACAATTTATTTGGGTAAGAACAATATCTCAATTGGTTGATATATGAACGACTAGATTTTTTTCTACTTGAGATACTAAATTTGTGGATAATTCAGGAGGATATGACAAAGAAGATAAGGCAGCTCGCACTTATGACTTATAGTAGCCCTTAAATACTAGAATTCTACTACTACCACCAATTTCCATATTAGTACTTTCTTTCATTGCTTCCCTAAAGAGGTAGGATCCAAAAGCAAGAGTATTCTTTTGTTTTCTTTTTGACCAAATGGTTTCTTGTGTGTTTTCCGATAGGTACCCGAGTTTAAACTTTAGTATAATACAGGAAGAGTAGCGGTTTCTCCATAGGAGCTTCCGTATACCGAGGTGTGACTTGGCATCATCAACAAGGACTTTGGCAGGCAAGAATTAACTGTGTCAGAGGCAGCAAAGATATTTACCATGAAACCTTTGGTAAGTTGATTAATAAGCTTTTAAGTCTGGAAGATAAATTAAGAAACTTGGGAGTGGTTATTTAGTTGGTTAAAGTTTGGATTTTAAGTTATTTTATGGTGTTGGTATTAAGCTATTTTAAACTAAGAGACAAATTCTTGGTTTGAGTGATTAAGGCATAAGATTTCTTCCTCAAGCTAGAGAAGATAACAGCTAATATGATTGGCCAAAATGAGAGGTTCCATATATTAGGTAAGCAATGAAACACTTGTTCGGTTTGAGAGATGTAGAGAAATTTTGGTAATGTTCAATCCCAACAATGTTTCTTAAATATGTTGTGATTTGTTACGGAGTAGGTTGTGTGATACATTTTGAGGATGACATTGAGAAATTACAACAATGGGATCATCATATTTTCTCTCCATATCTATATATGTTGTGTTTTTTGTGTTGTTCATCGCTGAAAAGTGGAAGTTGAGCAAATATCGTGATTAAATCAAGCTCTCAACGATATGTGGGATAGGCATGACAAAGAAAAGCTTGTCAGTTCCTATCTGATCCACTGATTCAAAACTGTTAAGAACTTTCTCTCTATGATTAGTTAAATATTAACCAAGCTCTATAGATCTTATTTATTTAGATGAGTCTCATGCTTAAATTCTGTTTTACCAAAACTGTTGTTTCTGGGATAGCAATTCTCATTTGCTTTTTGCAAATTCATGTTTATGCCTTTAGATTAGATTGATACAGATTGTAAGAGTAAGACATTGAATGAAAAAGGTTTTCATATTTTAATTACATAAAAAGAAATTCACATATGCAGAGATAATATATGTATTGAATAAACATTTAATTTAAATAATTTAACAAAATTTTAATTATATTAAAATATTTTAGAAAAATAAAAGCAAAAATTGACCCGCGCATCGTGCGGGTAATCTCCTAGTTATATTTTAAAAGCGAAACCAATTAAACTATTAGGATAATTTGTTTTTCTTTTTGAAAATGATTATTGTAGAGTAATTGTTCTCTCTTTGTGTTTTCAGTCGTTTTCTTTTCATTTGAAATATATTCAAACCAAGGTGAAATGCGATTTTGAGATACAAGGATCGAGCCACAGAACTAAAACATAACCGGCGGAAAAACAAATATCACCGGAAACTAAAAATAAAACAAGAAAGAAACCTGAAAAAATGACACTAAAAAGAAGGCTAGACTTAGTAGTTGAGCCTACTAAAGAACCATATTCACCCAATATATTGATGAGAGGAAAGACGAGAGAGTCTCCAAGAAGAGCTTTCACGGCTATAAACACCAAGACAAGCAAGGAAAAAAAACAAACAAACCTACACCGGATTAGGAACTTCTTTTTTATTCAAACCACTAGTGAGGGAAGCAGACACACACACAAGTAACACCGAGAGAAAGTCGAGAGAGCAATACCCGGGGTAGACATGGCTGCGAAAATGAAAACTCCAAGGAACTTCTCGATACCCAGTAGCCATGTCACATGTAGAGGACCGTCGATATAAGACTACTTAAATCTGAAGAGAAGATTTGAACATGAGAACTACATGGTCAAAAATCGTGCACCCCAAGCAATCAAAAACTCTTAACCAAACTTAGGAGGTGCACAAATTAACCAAACCAAACTCCAACGACGCAACTACGACCCAACCAACACTACATATAACCCGAGTATAAGATACCCGAACAAAAACATACCCAAAACTAAACAACCGAAGACGAAAACAGTAGACATGCAACAGAACCAACAACATGCACCTCTTTTCGGACGAGCCATGAAACACCCCGTCCCAACCTTTCTAGACCACGACTGTTGTGTCCCCGATTCAAACTAATACTTGGCTGAACCATTTTTACCATTTTTATGCAGCAAAAATTCTCTATTATATAGCTTAGACAAGTTAGTCATATTCACCTTCATACAGCCCCTTAAAATTAGATATGCTTTAGTCATATTTTTCAGATCTCAAGCGCACTATCCGCCCTCCTAGGCTTCTGTTCGATTTAAACCTATTTTATATGTTATAAGCCTTAATAACATGATTATATTGTTCCATACCTAGACCTACCAGTATATACTAGGAAATCATCAAGCTTTATAAGTCATGGTTTGTGACTTACCTTATCCAGTTCGCAGATTCACTCGGTTTATGCCGTTTGAGGTTTTACCTACCGATCACTTCGAGTGACCCCTTTTTTTAGTGCTTAGTCATTCAACCAACCATCTCCACTGACTAAGTGACTATTAAAGAAGGTTTCATAGCGTGGAATGCTCCCTCATACCCTCTCTCCCTCGAACACCAACACCCTTGGATGCTCATTTCGTTGCTACAGTTTATCCTCGAACGTGCCTTTGTTCCCGTTCCTTTTACACCACCACGATCATGTAATGAATCACTCAAGATCATTATTGTCATGTAATTATCTCAACTAGATCACACGTTCTCCTTTAACTCTCCTTTTGTACCTCTCTTCCTTCGATGTGCCTGAAATGATCGAATCAGACCATTTCTGCATGCCTTAGCATCATTTCTCCCTTTTAGGCGAGAGTTATTATCATTTTTGTAAGAGGAATGATAAGTTGAGAGTTTTTTCCCTCCCTTGGACGTGCCCTCTAAGGTTCCCTTTGGTTCCATGTTAAAGGATACACTCTTTTACTTTCAGTCTCATCTATGCATTCCAATGAATGGTCAAAATCGCACCCATTGGATCTCATAAATACTTGGGTAGTTATTCAATCTTATCCACACACTTTTGTGGCCTTTTATGTACCATTTCGTGGCCGCACTTGATGCGAGGTCCTCGCAATCCAACTAGCTCGGTTCCAACTGACTAGTCCACCTAGCTTGAGTTCTAACTGACTAGTCCACCAACTTTGGTTAGTACTTGATCAACTCATGTAGCTAGGTTAAGCTAGATGTCAACTCACTTAACTCACCTAGCTGCTTTATATAGCTCAATCTAACTTACCAAGCTTAACTAAATATTTCAGCTTATCCAGGTGTTTCAGCTTATCTACTTGTTTAAGCTCACTTACATCATTAAGCTCATGCTTACGAGTTTTTCTTTATGAGGCTTAGTCTATATATGATCCATTACTTGCTCATAACTACACCTTCATAATCCCCTGTAATCATTCAGACTGTATAAGTCCTTGGATGAATTAGTACACGACAATGCTTCAATCCAGACTGTACTGGTCGATCATGTATTTGGCCAGTCTCATCTTTCCCTTAATTGCTTTAGGCTCGAATCGGAATAGTCTATCGTGATCAGTGACTCCAACTACAACACTATTTAAGTTTTTCTGACCGTCTTAGCACTTTATTGATCCGACTATGAGATAACCTTGTGCGTTTCCCCGACTTGTCAGCTCGGATCAGTATGTTGTGTCTTAGTCCATTCTACCATAGACCACAAAACTGCTCTATCTGACCAATCTAGCTCGGAACCGATGATCAGTCGCCCTAGCATTCGACTGTGTGCCGATTCACCCATTCGTCCGTTCAAATCCTTCGACCGATTCGACCCGTCGATTTATCTGATCATCTGGTTGGACTGATCACTCGACCAACCACCCATGGTCTCGCGTCTCTTGCTTACCGCCAGTACGATCCAAACTTGTTTGGCACGCAGTGATCCATCCAGTACGGTCTCGACATACGCATGGCCTAGTCCATCCATCCGGCACGACCATAGACTATGTGATCCGATGTATATGTCCGTTACAACCACATATCGCATTACCGCACATCTGCCTGTTCCAGTCGCCGACCACACAATCCGCACATCCATCCGACACTCGGACAGGCTTGACCGACCATCGTACCCAACGACTCGACCATAGAACACGTGCATCATCTTCTCGTCGGTACGACCCAAAACTATCGCCATCCCCGCACAACCTTGTGCATACACAGACCATGGATCAGACTTGGCCTTAGGCCTTAGTATGTCACTCGACCTTTCTGTTAAGTATTTGGATCACTCGGTCTTATGGCTAAGTATCCGAACATAACGTAGCAGATGATTGACTATCGACCATTTGGCCATGAAACCATTCATGATTAACTGTGGATCATGTCAATGCCTAGTCTAATGAATCTAACTACTCACCTTAGTTACGCGATCCATATTGACCATGTATCGCCCTCATTCCTTGGCCGTCAAAGACTCCATCACTTAACCGCCAATTGATCATGACCCTTGCCTTTCACGGCCTTATTATCTTTCCCTTGTTATACCTTGGTTTAGACTAATTTATGGTGATTCTTCCTAAAATCCAACCAAAAATGAATCACAAAGACTTGTATATATAGGGTCGATCATGGCCTTTGGTCAACGAATGGATGCCTTTGATCCAAACGAATGAGTGCATTGGGCCAAGTGAATGGATGCGTCCATTCATCGCAACCCTTTGTTCATAACCATTCGTACCACTCGTACATGTTCATAATAAGCTTCCTAGCTCAATTCCAAAACTTTCACTTCGTATTTCTTGGCTAAGTCTTAGTCTGTTTACAAACTAAACCATCACTCAGACCATGAAACGCTTGATTAGTTCCTTTTTCAAGCTGTCCACTTGTTCCTTCGAACCATGGCTCGTTCCACTAGTCTTACTCTGGGTCAGGACATGACAAGCCAGTCGAGACCTAGAGAGAAAACGAGAGGCCATCAATGATGATCAGGAGCAGTAACGTCAAGCAAATCACAGAACCACTCACAAACTCGGACCAAGCTGTAGCACGGCCAAGAGGAAACCGAGCTAGCCGACTCACGACCAGGCCACAAACGCAACTGATGAACCCAATCCCTATTACCGCCTAAACAGAAAACCAGCCTCCACCGTCGTAGGGGATGACAAAATCACATGCATGGTTAATCGAGGACGCATAACAACCGAAACAAGCAGGAACCTACCGCACGAGATCTACCCCACTAACGCAAAGGCCCAACAAACTCACCATAAAATTCCTACGCACAACCATTAAAGACCATGGCCTCCGGCCAAACCACCGAGTGAAACCACCCGACCCAACCAAAATCGAAAGACATCTCGATCCGTTGTACAAAAAGAAAAAAGAAAAAGAGAAGGGAAACAGGGAGGAAGAGGCAGAGAAACCGACCGCAGTGCTCTAATAGTTGTCGACCACAACAAGAAAGGAGGGTGGGTCTACTAGGGTTTTGAAGGTCGAAGAAGACGAGAGGGTTTCAAGGTTTTCAATCATTTTGTTGGTTTATATATATGTTTTCGTGCTTTTACAATACACAATAAATTTTTATATAGATGTGAAAGTATGAAACTAATGATTGCAATCTAAAATTGTAATGAAGAATTGCAATGATTCACGACTAAAAGTTATAACAATTTACCACTAAAAGTTGCAATGGGTTTTTTTTTTGTTTTGTTAGAGTTGCAATGGTTTACCACTAAATATTGTAACGATTCACTACTAAAAGACGCAATGGTTCATAAGATAACCATTGATTTAAAAATTGCAATCCTTCACTTGAAATGAAAAGATTCTATTCAAAAGATACAATATTCATTTGATCTTCAATAATTATGTTTATTTAAGTATAATCTTAGATTCACAAAATAAATAACATATAAATCAAATTCATAAGTATCGTAACGATTTACAATAACATTACACATTTCAAATATCCAAGATGTCATGGATTAATATCTTTCAACTCATTTGTGCACATCAAGATAATATATGTACAAATTTCGACACTACTTTTTATATTTGAAACTATTACAAATTATATGTTCTTATCATTGTATAAGAAGTTACTAAGATTTCATAATTTAAATGAATGAATTTATTATTATATGTAGAAAAAATCAACCATTATATTAATTTCTCCTGTAAAATATTTACATAAATTTGATTTTTATAAAAAAGTTAAATTTAGAATAAAATAAAATCAACCATTGAATTATTTTTTTCTTTAATAAATGATGATGTGAACGAAAGGAATATTTGTACCGTTTCAACAAGTATTTCCTTTGTTTTATTTAAAAAGATGTTTAAGGTATTAACACACAAATTAATAAATATTATTTTTTATTGAAATTACACCAAAAATCTACCTAACCATAATATAATCAATAAAAAAATCAATATGTAATATTAATAATCAAAATAACAAAATGTTCATAAGATTTAGATTCAAAATCTAAAACATCGTTTTATTTAATACAAAAAATAGATTTAAACATCATTTTGAAATGTTACAAAACGGTAACAAAATGTTACTAACTCCATTTTGAAAACGTCACTTTGTGGTTACGGCTTTTTTTTATCATCTTCTTAGTTTGTTTTGTTTTGGTTGTTGTTTATGTCTTAGGATTCATTCAAGTTTTCGGGGATTGTTCTTTATCCGCCGACTTTACATTTCCTTGTTTGGGTTGTACTTGCCTGTGCTTAAACCTTAGTTTTTGTCTATATATATCATTTTGGTTGTTGTATCCGTCTAAATCCTTTGATTATATAATACAGAACAAAAAAATGTACTTCAATTTAGGCCTAATTTTACAATATTGTCCTTGATATAACTCTTGTTCACTCATTCTAACTAATGCAATTCACAGGTAACACATGTTGGGCTTTTAATCACTAATCTGACTCAATCAGGACATGTAGCCTAGTGGTTTGTGCTAGGCGGTCATTGTGTTACCATCCGGGATCGAATCCTGCATTATGAATGTATTGTGACAAAAAAAAAATCATTAATCTGACTCTATTAGAATGCATTGACTAGATTTTATTATGACTATTAGAAAATATCTAACTGTAAAGAGAAGTTTATTTAGTTCCTTCAATCCGGGGTTATTTTGTTTTATTATTACTAGGGATAGCGCGGATTACTATGTTTTATAATATGTATTGTAATATTTTTGAAGATTTACTTCCAGCAAAAAATATTCTTTTTTTTTAGTTGAACTAAATATAAAATTCAAATTAATATGTATATATTAATAGAAACATTTTTTTAGATTCTTATTGTATGAAAAAATGAGAAACTTATAGGTTTGGAAGAAAATGACGTCCTAGTAAAGAAATGATGATCTAGCTTACCTCTTCATAAAATTGATGACCTTAATAAATTTGCTCAAATTTTAGAGGGAGGTCAACTCTTCAAGAAAAAGAGATACATTTGCATCTTTAAACTATAAAATTGCATTACATGTAAAATAGAAGATGATTCATAATTTTATGTAGAAGTGTGTGTTGTTAACCATAATAATATGTCTTCAAACAAATTGATTCTTATGTTAATTACATCTTCAAGCTTTTTATGGTATAACTTAAACAAATCGGTTGTATTTTACAAAGATAGTTTTGATTTAAAATATTATATTCTAAAACATCTTATATAATAAAGTTAAGTTCACATATAAGAAAGCTTCTCAAGCTGCCACATCACCCGCCTTTTCAATCTTAAATGGGTTCTTGTATTGGGCTTACCCATGTGAAACTTCTCTCGTCTTCTTCGTCCA
>OVAU01001922.1:0-13550 GCA_900406315.1 Biscutella laevigata subsp. laevigata
CCATTCAATTCTATAAGTTTATTATAAATTTATATATTTACTATTATTTTAAGTTAAATTAATATAAACATAATTCATATTTTAAAGTTAACAATATTTTAATCAAAATTTTTCTCAACCGCACAAATTAAGTTTATAAATCNGTCTTATTTAATATATTCACATTAATTTCAAACACTAAGTTAACATTAATTTTTTTTGTCAATATTTTTGTATTAATTTCAAAATAAATATCCGCACATGGTGCATGCTCAATTCTAGTTAAAATTGATCATATATGTGGTAAAAAAGATTAGAACATTAGATCTTTGTTTTTTAATCAACATATATGCATAAATCACTAAAGCTTAATATTTGTTTTTACCATTATCTCTCAAGATTCTTAAGTATCTGACAAATAAATAAATTCGTAAATTTTCCTATTTCAATCTTAAAAATACACACAAAAAAATGTCAGAGATGATCAAAACAGAAAAACAGTTCTCAGAGAAAAAGAAGGAAGTAAAAAAGAAAGAAAAAAAGGAAAAAAAAAACAAATCTTCTATAAATACACAAAGTCCTTCTCTTCGTCTTCTTCACAGAACCAAACCAAATCACAGAGAAAACTTTAAAAGTCGATAATGAAATTCGTGAAAGGAGATCAAGTCGAAGTCTGTAGCAAAGAAGAAGGCTTCTTAGGATCTTACTACCAAGGCACAGTATTATCAAAACTCCCAAACAAATCTTCTTACAAAGTTAAGTACCACAATCTCGTGACTGATGAAGACGAATCTAAACCGTTGATTGAAATCATCTCCGTCGACGAACTCCGTCCAATGCCTCCAAAATCTCTATTGTTTCGCCGCGATGAGAAGGTTGATGCTCTCCACAACGACGGATGGTGGATCGGAGAGATCATTGGCTATAAAGGCGATTTGTTAACTGTTTACTTTGAAACTACTGGTGAGAAGCTTGATTTCCCGCGTTATGAACTGAGAAAGCATCTTGATTGGGTTAATGAAGATTGGGTTACTTCACCAAGAAGGCAACGAAAAAGGTCTTGAATTAGGGCTTTGTTTATGTGTGTTGTTTCTCTGCTTCTTTCTCTGGTTTGAAATTAAATCAATTTCAGTAATGTATTATTAATAAAGTTATGTTGTTATATACTTTATTGTGAAATATTTTACTAACGGTCTAGCTATCGACTAATTTCACGTTATTTCAACTTTTAGTTTATCCGAAACAATTGCATTATAAAAAAAACTTGGTGAGAGGTTTTCGGGAAATTATGTTTTAAATATTTTTCTTTGTTAAAATCAATTCTTATATTAGAACATTTTAAATATCACTAAAAAAAAATAAAAAACCACATCATTATATTTATAACCAACCACATCATTATATTTATAATTAAATCAATTTCAGTAATGTATTATTAATAAAGTTTTTTTTTTTTTTTGTAAAATGTTAAGTTTATACCATTTTCAATTTTTGATAGATTTTACATAGAGAACTAGCAGCAAAAAAGATCAAAAAGACATAAAATAAACTACAACACAAAGCTCACTCTAAGCCCAAAACTCAAAATCAAACACAGGCCCAAAAACAGCTCAAATCAAAGAAACCCTAACCCTAGAGCAAGGACACCTTCTCAGTTGGCCGCCACCGCCACCCCCGGAGCTACTGTAACCCGCTGCCGCGAGAACTTCCAGAAGCTTTCAAGGACTCCGGCGCAGCTAGTCGACGGTGCATCAAGCCGTTTTTCGCCAAACCCGAGCCCCAGAAACCTCCGAAAGAAACCTAACCAACAGAAAAAGCAAACCACCGTTGAAGAAGCTCGACCACCTCAGTATCGCGAACGGGACCCCACCGGACGATTCCAAAACGGAGGAGACAACTTGCCGCTGATCTGCTCACCACCAGTCGAAGGAGAGCTTCGCCGGCCAACGATTTGCTGGCCACCAACCCACCGCGTCGCGCCTAACGCAAAGTCACCGGCAAAGCTGGCTCCAGCGGCGGAGACGGGAAGAGGGGATCGTTCCCGACGGGAACTGCTTACCAGGGGAGGAAAAGGAGGCCGACAAACCAGATCCCAAGGCGGAGATCTGAGCGCAAGCAGAGATCTGAAGGGACGCTGGCCAAAGGGCCGAGGAGAAGCCGGAGCGCCGCGCGACCGAGGACCAGCCTTCACACCACCGAGAATCGAACTACTCCGGTGGAGAAACTCGACCTAGAGGAGAAAGAGGACCACCGGCGAAGCAGCTTAAGAGGGGAAGCGGCATGGTGGCTCTCCGATATGCACGGTGCACGAGGACAAGATCAAACGAAGAAGAGTGTGGCCTCCGCTTCTCAAACTCGCTGAATCTAACCTCGATCTAGGGAGAACGAGAAAGATCTAGAGAGAAGAGATTAGGAGAGAAGGAAAATCATTAATAAAGTTATGTTGTTATATACTTTATTGTGAAATATTTTACTAATGGTTTAGCTATCGACTAATTTCCCGTTATTCAACTTTTAGTTTATCCGAAACAATTGCATTATAAAAAAACTTGGTGAGAGGTTTTCGGGAAATTATGTTTTTAATATTTTTTTTTTTGATAATGGTTTTTAATATTTTTCTTTGTTAAAATTAATTCTTATATTAGAACATTTTAAATATCACTAAAAAAAATAAAAACCACATCATTATATTTATAACCAACCCAAATTTCTTAATAAAATCAAAATATTTAAAATTTAAAAAGAATAGAATTTAAACATAGAAACATATTTTAAAAAGATAAATCATATATTTTTTATTTATTTATCTATTATCATACAATTTCCCGAATTTTGTTTATGCTGTCTATATTATAAATGATAAATAAGATTCTTTTCCGTTTATTTTAGAATTTATAATCATAAAATCTAGTTTTTATTATGTTAATTTGTAATATTAACATAAAATAGCGAAAGAGTGGGGATTTGATATAGCTAGTGACAACTATCTTGGATATTTGTAAAATTCAAAATATATCAACGGATATTCCAGTTGTAATTAAAGTAGAATGCGATGCGATCTATAGATTCTTCGTGAAACAAAATCTATACCAAAAGATTTGAAATCATCGTACGATACCTAAAAGACAATAACACACTTTAACGAAAGTACAATAATGACAATTGATAGAACTACTATTCCACGTCGGAAATATAAAGGATTTTAAATTCTAATTACTTGATATGAATCCGTACAATTATTATATAATAACTTCTGAGTTAGAATTTCATAAAGAAATGTAAAACAATAAAAAACTCTCCTCCTTTCTCTCTCTAACCGGATTCTCTTTCGAGGTATCTCGAATATGTCGAATCGCCAGCGAGGGTGTGAGGCGGAGCAGCGCCGGCTTCTGACAACAACCTCCGTGCACTGCGTTCTTCTCCGGCCAGCCTTCTCCTTGACTCCGCTTCATCGGCGGCGGGAGTGGTTTCAACGACGAGCTTGCTTCGCTCTAGGTCTGTTTCTCTCGAGCCTGGCGAGTCTATGGTGGCGATTGGCGGCCGATTCATCGCTTAGGGGTCGCCGCGGTTGTTCTCTCCGGCTTGGGAGATATTACGGCGGCTGGGCATTGGGCGGCGGCGGCGTTTAGGGTTCTCCTTCTCTAGGGTTTCTTTTGTAACTCTTGGACTTGAGCAATTGTGTTTTTTGGGTTGTTTGAGTCTTGGTTTGGGCTTTTGTATTGGGCCTAAGCTAGTTTATTTTATTTTATTTTTCTCACCCATCTTTGTCTCCTCTTTTCTCCATCAAAAATTAAAATGGTATAAACATTTACATTTTACCAAAAAAAAATGTAAAACAATATATTTCACATATTTTGCAATTGTATATATAAATGATATGAGTCAATTCAGTCATTATCATCTACATTTACTTAATCCTTATAAAAATAAGAAGACAAATTTACGTCAATAGAATTGTCAGATCTCAATCCTTAATTCCTAACCTCGAACTTGAAAACTAGAACTCTCAATTGGGCCAATGACTTGAGGGCTAGGCCCGATAAAGTCCGCGACAAGGCGGGCTTAGACACTTAATTTTTTGTCCAAAAAATGCGGGTCTCGTAGATTTGTCCACATCGGTTTGCGGGTCAAATGGCCAAACTCGTAGCAGGTTGGATTTGAACATCAGTTTTTTGTCCACTGCCCATTACGATCTAAAAAAAATGTGTTCGTTGTGGATCGGGTCAGTTAGACGTGAGCTGACCCATTTGACAGTGTATTGAAAGTCTCCTCCTACACGGTATTACAAAAACTGAACTCTATAAACCGGTTCTAGCTAGTTCTGGTTCGGTTAAGCACAAATCAATTTGATTATGTACAATAATTGGTATAGTATGGACAAGATCCGTCAACGTCGCTCGATGAGCACTAGTAATAAGTGACCCTTATGGTCTCCCATATGAAGCAACCTCTTCCCAACTCATCTTTACACACTTTACATATAAAAGGTCGGTGTAATAATAATACCTTATTTTCTCCCAATACTATTAAATGGTTTTAATATAGAGTTGACAAACAAACAAACAAAAAAGTTTTAAATTTTAATATAGGAAAAAAACTAATAATTTGAATTCAAGAAAGCTTAATTTGAGAAGTAAAGGAACACTATATATACGGCACATGTCAATGCCATTCATTGATCAATTTTCATTGTAATCTTCATTCTAAAATCATCAACTAAAAAAAGTTCAAGATGACGGTAAGGAACAAATCTTTCTACTTCATAAATGTTTGCTTGTATATGTATATACTGTTTTGTTAGGTTTTGATCTTGTTTATCAATTTTAACAATCTCTAGCTGATCCATTTTGTTCAGACTATTGAGATGAGAGTTCATATGGATTGTGTTGGATGCGAGAGCAGAGTTAAAACCGCCCTTCAAAAGATGAGAGGTGATAACTCTTTTCTCTCTAGCTAATTGCTTTCTTTATTTTGTCTCTATATATCATACAATCTTTTAAAATAAAAGATACTTAGAATTAGAATTAGGGTGAGTATTCAAGAATCTGTTCGGGTTCGGTACAGTTCTATTCGGGTTTATGCTTAAGGATCAATTCGGATTTTTTTTGTTTTTGATTGAATTCAATTCAGATCCTTCATAGTTCAAATGTTTTAAAATACTCTCAGATCTTTCCTGTTTCGGTTCAAGTATTTTCAACTTAAATACTAAAATTACTTGTAATACTAATAAAACAAAAAATCATTTTCATTACAAAATATCACAGCATACCAAATAAACATAAAATTGATAATTAAACATAAAAATATATTAAATATCTGAAAATTTAATATTATTTTTTTTAGAATGTGTTGACAATAATAATAACAAAATGAATATTTAAGATTTTTTAAGTATTACTTCAGATTTTGAGTTCAATTCGAATTTTACCTGAACCAAGAATATTTCACAAATATGATCACTTTAGATAATTTAATATTCTAACACAAGTTCAAGTTAGTATCTCTCGAATCAATTTTGAATTCAGACTTTTTGCCAACCCTACTTAGAACAAAAAGAGATCAATGTTATCTTTGTTAAATGAAATTAGGAGTGGATGAGGTAGAGATCGACATGCTGCAACAGAAAGTGACAGTAACTGGCTACGCCGATCAGAAGAAAGTTCTAAAGAAAGTAAGAAAAACAGGCCGGCGAGCTGAGCTATGGCAACTTCCATTTAACCCTGACCATAACTCTCTCCTCGGAGGTGGAAGTAGCAGCCAGAACGGAGGCTATTTCTACAATCCTCATGGCTGCAATGGTCCAATCAACCACCATGGACCAGTCCCATCATCTTCTTACAATTATTACAAGCATGGTTATGATAGCAATGACTATTCCTCGTACCAACATCATCCTGTTCATGCTTCTATATTTAGTCACCAGACTGGGTCTAAGTTTAGTGATGAGAATCCTAATGCTTGTTCTATCATGTGATTGGTTATATTAATTTTGTATTTTACTACTATTGAGGTTTAAGTATGGATTCTAGTCATAATTCATAAAGTATGTGTTTATTCATTACGGCTGGATTTAATGATGTAATTTACTATATATGTTCTTTTTTTTTCTGGGGCTTCATGTGTGTAATCTAAGCTCAGTTGATTAAAATTCTAATTTCATTAAGTTAATTAATTATCCTTTATAATATGCATTAACCATGACATCTAGCTTAATAGATTTTATAAGTGCGGTCAATGTATTATCATCTGGATTTGAACCCGACATAATAGATATGTATGAATTGTTGAAATTTCTTACCACATTTAAATAATAAGCTATTAATGAATCCAATACCGATCCAAAATTATATGATGTCTAAAATACACTAACCATATATCAAAGAAACGTATTTGAAATTGATACCCTTAAACGATGTATGAAATTTTGGTGTATAATTGATGGTTTTATGAACTTTAGCTCATGGTCAACCATAAATATATCTCATTTGATCAGACCAAGAAAGCAAATAAGCAAAAGATTATCTTAACATTTTTTTGTAGTATTTGTGGTATTTTGGAAGAATTTTGTTTGTATTATTTCTTTTGAAAGAAAAACAAATTCTAGTGGTATTTTAATTAAATAAATTTTCTCATTATATATTAAGATAAAATATAAAGCAAAATTATATATGTTTTGTTTGTTGATTTCCTAGTTGTTATTGTTCTTTGTCATGAGCAACCTAAAAACTTATAAACGACCATTCATCCAAACATCTTTTTCTTTCATTAACAAAACAATCTTTTCATGTTCATTAGACTCTTTGTGCATCATTATATATCCATCTCTCTTTTTTATAAAATAACAATTATAAATACTTATATATCCATCTACCAATCTATATCCTCTATATCTCCAAATTGGTATTAATAAACAACTTAAAGGAAAAGAAAAGAGGCAAGAGTTTGTATGAACCTTTCTTCAAATATATGTTCAAACTCTTATTCTTTTGAGATATGTTTTTCTCTTAATGTTTTGGATATTTTATGATGCTTCGATGAGTCTACTAGATATATCCATGCATATACACACACGTAGATGTGATTCCCATAAATTTATAAGAAAATGTTTTGATGCATGAAAGATTCAATACATTGCTCATTCTCTCTTTTTTTGGATAAAAATTTGATCATTCTTAATATGTTTGTGAAAGATGCATCTATTATGTGCACACATGTTTGTGGTAATAATATTAGCTTTTGTTAAATTAATCTATATTTTTTTTCCTAACTAGTTTGATTCTCTTATGATTTTGATGTTTAAGATATTTTCGTATCAAAAGAGTTTTCATCATGTTGTAAACATATTCTACAAGGATATACTAGGCTTTTTACCTTGCGTAGAGATTCATTTCAAAATCTTACTGATATTTTTAATTTTGTAAATTTTCTGTAAGTATTATATTCTCTTAAAATATTGTATTTTGTATTGAATAATAATATTAGTGGGTCATATTATTATTATTTTTTTAATTTTTTATAATTATATGTTGAATTCGGATCATAATTTTACTTGTAACTCGACTCATTGGATCGATATTTGAGTTGTTTTCATGTTTTTATCCTTAATAACTAATTAAAAATTGTTCTTTCATTTGTTTTATAATAGCTTAAGATATAATATTATATAATTTTATTTTTATTTTTATAAATGTATTTTTAAAATAATATTATAGATAGATTAAAATATAAATGTTATAAGAATCTGAATATATGTTGCCAAAAAGATTCACTGAAAGTTTATAGCAAAAAAATCTTCAAAGGATAAATTTATTTTTTATCACAAAATATCCAAATCTACTTGATTCCTGCTAAACTTTTTTGCTATAATGTCTTAACCTTATCGGTCACTAATATTAACTAATAATATATGTTTTATCATTTCGATGTTCAACTAACAGGGATACGACAATACCTATCTGAATTTATGTGACACTTAAAAAATTCTAAAAGTTTAACACAATATATTTGAAATTATATTCATTTATATCTTTTATATATTTTGATGTTTAAAATATTTGTATTATTATGTGTTTTAATTCAGGCTCGGTCCTGCATGACATCATGCAAAGGAATTCTAATAACAACAACATCTCGAACAGTTCATCATCGCATCAAGCTTGTGCTTCATGCAAACACCAAAGGAAGAAATGCAACAACGAATGCATCTTATCACCTTACTTCCCAGCTCGCAAGACCAAAGAGTTTCAAGCCGTTCACAAAGTCTTTGGTGTGAGTAACGTTCAGAAAATGGTACGGACCGTACGTGAAGAAGACCGTACAAAGCTATCTGATTCTTTAACATGGGAAGCTATATGGAGACAGAAAGATCCTGTCCTTGGCTGTTATGGAGAGTATAGAAGGATCTCTGAAGAGCTTAGATTGTACAAAAGCTTGGTTCATAATCCACCTTTGATTGGTTGGGACAATAATCAACGTGTAGTCAGACCTGATCTTGAAGGCAAGCAATTCAAGCATTTGTGAATTTTTTCTACAATTTTCACATATATTTCATTATTTTAGTCTATAACTTATTTTTTATATTTTTTGTTTGTGACGGGTGATTCAGGACCGATTCTACGTGTACTCAACAATAACGATAAGGACAAGGACAAGAACAAGAACGGGTTCGCGATTAGTTCGAGTGGATCAGGAGGGTTTAGTGTTAACAACAATGGTGTTGGTGTGAATCTAGAGACTATAAATGGTGGATATGCATGGAGGAGTAATATTCAAGGTGGCTTGGAAAATTATAAGTCAGATCAAAGGCAACAATGTTATGCAGTGATTAATGGGTTTAAACAACATTATATATCTTCTTCTGCTCTGAGTAACTATAACGTTTAATTGTTAAAGCATGTTATTTGCTGAAAAGTTATTATACTAGATGTAATTTCTGGTGTATTTTGATAGTATTCGAGGACAAACAAGATTATTCTGAGAGTCTGGGTTTAGGGGTGGAAGTCCAGTTGTTTCAAGTTCAGTTCAGATTATGCCAATGTTTAGAATTACTCACCAAATCAAAACAATCTCTCAAATATAAAATTTTATCGTTGATAATATATTTCAATTTTTTAGACTATTATTAATTAAATCAACATAGTTTCTTAAAATATAATATTTTAATATTTTACAAAATATCTCAATTTTCATGGAATATTATCTACTATAGAATCATGATTTTTCAAACTTTTATTCAACAAAACAACATATTTTTTTTAAGTACAAAATTATAGCGTTTAATAAAATCTACGAATTTTGTGAATCAGTGTCTATCAAATAAACATAATTTTTCAAAATGTAAAATTCTAGCGTTTACAAAATCTTTTAGAAATTGTTGTGCATCTCTCTATTTCGTGGACTATTGTCCACCAAATCAACATAATTTCTTAAAATACAAAATTTTAGTGTTGTACAAAATCTCACAATTTTTATGAAATATTACACATCAAATTAGTATAATTTTTCAAAATATAAAATTCTACCATTTTACATAAATTATACTCATCAAGTCACTATAATTCTCCAAAATACAATATTTTAGTGTTTTATAAAAAGTTTCGATTATCATGGACTATATCCCATGAAATTAAAATATCCTCCACAATATTTGTATTTTTCATATTCAGATGATGAATTTAGGTGATGAATTTGGTCTTTACTGAAGAAATATGTTGATTTGGTTGTCTATGAATATCCTTTCTCCTTCCATTGTTAACTTTGTTTCATCTTTCGACAAATAGAAGAATGAGGAAAAGTGGATGCAAAAGACTCAAGAATGCAGAATTCATTGTGATAATACACCTTATCTTGATTGATTCAAAAGCCCTAACTAAAACATGAAACAATCTGACTCTAGGCAACAAAACCAACTAACTAAAGACCCACCCGAGGAAGAGAGGATTATACAAGAGTTAGCAAAAACAAACCCTACCGTTACAAATCTAATGATCTAATAAAGTTGACAAAACAATCATGGAAACAAAAAATTAAGAATAGATTCTTCTTTTACTCTAAAAACAGTGATAAGAATATGATACAAATACTTGGGTTGATTGATATTTCTCTGCCTCAAGAAGTAGCCTATACGTCTCTTTCATCATCCTTCATCTCCCAAATCCTCTTCTATTCTAATTCTACCTTCCCTGTTTGCATCACACTTTGGTTATATAAATCAGTAAACCGGATTTACTTAACCAAGCTTAGTCACAATACAAAATGCCCAAATAGAGACAAGAATTCCATTTACACATGTCAACAAAAGCTTCGTAACAGGTAAATGATAAGAGATGAATCTTTCAATAACCTTGTGCAGTATTGTCTAGGTTTGATCTGATCCAGAAGACGAAGAGCTATCGCTGTCTGAATCTGCGCTCCCAAACATGAAGGGGTTTCAGTGACAGAAAATCATACATGCAATGATGTATGAGAAAATATGTTTAGATAACTCAGAGAGTAGCATGTACCACTAGAAGAGCTGGAACCACTGGAAGAGCTGCTTGAACTACTTGATCTGCTTGTCTCATTATTTTGCTTCTCCACTTGAGGTGTAGGAAGTGTCTTTTTAGCTGGTATGACAAAGAAGTAAGAACTATAATCCATGAAGTCGTTTACACAAAACCAAGGGAAGTATTACAAACAAAAGGTCCCTGCAAATTTTACCTGTGGTGCCACCCTCCCTAGAAAACTCATTTGCCACTGGTGCTGAAGCCTGCGAAAATGAGCATAAAGATTTAAGTAAAGTTGGATGTAAAAAGGAGTATAGTTTCAAGCAGAGGTATCAGTACCATCTGTAGTTGGCTATTCCTCTCAGCTTCTGCTCTAGCTTGTATAGCTAGCTCAGCTCTTCTCTTTTTCTTACTCAAGCCTTTTTTGTAGTTGGTTACAAATCTGTCCAACTCCCACAAGGTCTCTGGATCAACACTATCAATATCCACTTCAATTTCTTCATCACGCAGCTTCACAGCAGTATTCCTTTTGTTAACAATTTGTACAATTGCATCCAGTTTATCTGGAGGCAAATTCTGCAAGTGACCACTGAGCTTCTGCTTCTCCTCATACGTCATATCTCTTTTATTCGGTTCGTTTGCTTTTGGCTTCTTCAGAGCAGGTGTCCTTCCAGAAGGTGTTGTACTGGTTGGTGTTCTGCCAGGCGTTGTAGATGGTTTTGGATGGCGACCACCCCAGTCCGCTCTATCCATCGTGTTCCTCACATTAATAGGTGGCGGTGGCATCGTTGGACCCAGTCTAGACCTCATTGTAGTAGTTGGAAGATTCATTTCATAAGCAGTGACAAATCTCATTTCACGATTATAATCTGCCTCTATGACAGCCCATCTCTCTTCGAAGATCTGTAATAGCTGCTGCGCCATTACATGAACATCTTGTCCTTCTGGGTTGTAAGTCATGGCATTGTGGAAAGTAAGTCTAACATCTTCTGCAAAGTCTCTTGGTGACTTGTACAAATTCTTTGTTAACCCAGCCTTGACAGTTCCCAAATCCATAGGGTGCTCGATGATGGTGAAGTAATCATGCAAACCTAAACCCTTCACATCTACAGGAGCATTGAACACCCAACCATGCTTGTGCTTTATAAGCCTTTCAAGTAGAGTACTGCAATTTTTGAAAACTTTAGAGCCTGCACCAAAACCATGCCCAACCTCCCCTCCTTGCTTCTTTGCACTTGATTTTGATTTCTTGTTACTCTCTGCAGGTGGCAACTTGTCACCAAGTAAAAACTCTGAAGTTCTATAAAACTGATTTGCCTTGGGTGTTCTTTTCTCTTTCTCCACATGCTCATTGAATCCCTGAGTATTCTCCAATACAGATATACTCAATTGATTTAAAGGCCTTGGTGCTCTGATGACCTCACGAGGAAGTCCAGCTGAGGCGAACCCTGAGAGAATCCGTCCTCCTCCATTATTAACACCAGTATTTATCAAAACACGAGAATCATTATATGCACCAATCTCGCCCTCTTTGTCCTCTATCCTCTTTACCAGACCTCTGATCAAGCTAAGCTGATCTTCAAGCTTCTTCCTGATTTCCTCTTTCTGTTGCTTGGACTGGGACGGTACATGTATCCTAATTCGTCCATCTAAGTCCTCCTCCATTGGCATGCTTCCAGAAGCAGAATCAGCGGTAACCCCTACTGGTAGTTGTTGGGCATCTCTTTGCCTAGAGTTTTCAGGATGAGCTTCTTTAATTTGATTATTATCTACATCTATCACGTGTACATATTCCTCAGAAGACACTTCGATGGGATTCTTGTCAACAACAAGAGTATTGACATCTTCCACGGATAGAGTTTGAGAAGGTGCTTCAATAGCGTTCTTGTCAACAACCACGTTCGTTACATCTTCTTGGGTAACGCTTTTAGGAGGTTCTTTAATAGAATTCTCATCAACAACCACTGTACTGATATCGTCTTGAGATATGTGGCTTTGAGAGGGTACTTCAACAGACTTATCGCCTACAATTGTGTTCACATCATCCTGACCTGAAGGACCTGGGAGAGGTTGAATAACGTTCTTATCCTGAGATTCGGCTTGAGGAAATGCTTCCACAAGAGGCTTATCAATCAATTTGTCAGAATCATCACCAGGCAGGTTCCCAGAAGGAGCTTCAGTGGAGTTTTTGGCCACAACGTTGTCTTGAGAACTGGTCTCAAGAGCAGCCTCTTCGACAGAATTCTTCACCACAATGATAGGATCCACGGACTCTCGAGCTATGGTTTCAGGAGGAGTCACACTGGTACCCTCAACGGCGGCGAAGAATGGACTCTGTTTCCTTTGACCTTTCCCTTTCCTCGTATAAACTTTAATGCTTTGCCTCTCACTAGCTCCATCAATTCCTTCTCCATTGGCAGGCTCCGAAGCCATACATGTACTTGGAAAAACCCTAATTTCACGTCTTGCTTCTTCTCGATTGATACCTTTTTCACTTCCCCTATTTAAATTTGACAGAAAGCCTTCAATCCAGCCACGAAAGCATGAGAAACCCTAATTTTCAGACGAAACCTAGGTAGTATTCTGAGAGTGTGCAAATTTCTGAGACTGCACAAGGCCCACGAAATTAGAGTTTTTCCGTGACAGCAATCAATTAGACGAAACAAGTAGATGCCGAGTGTAGATAATTGAATCCGAGAATAATCTCGACGAGAAAGGAGACAATTAGGTCATTAGAATCGTTGAGCTCTGAGATCCACACAAACCTTGGGAAAACAAGAGAACTTTTAACGAAAGCAGAGGACGGTAAGCGAAAGCAAAATCGATGTGAAGAGACTAATCAGAGGAAGCTTACCTGCGAAGTTTGGGAGAGAGAAGGCGCCGCAACGAGGAAGAAAAAAAACCCGACCCGAAACTTTTTAGGGTTGGACCAATATCCAATCAATTTAGCCTGTATCACGACAACATAACAAAAGGAGCACCCAAGTAAAAGGAAGAAAACCAATTATTTGTTCTCTTTTTTGTGACAATTATTTTCCTCCTTAAGAAATTAGAGCTGGGATTATTATCCGATCCGAACGATCCGAT
>OVAU01001923.1:0-13547 GCA_900406315.1 Biscutella laevigata subsp. laevigata
TTTTAGCATAAATATGTTTTTAAATAATTTTTATCAAAAAACATTTAAAATTTAATTTTCAATACAATGGTCAGACGAGTTAATCGTGTAAAATCATGATCCATAAAACAAAAACTTATATAATCAAATAAATTTACGGAAAATGATTTAGTATTATTTATTAATCGCACATATAATTTTTTAAATATAGTTTTCTATAAATTTATAACATGCGTAACATTATAATTTATAAACACATCACCCCACATATACTGCGGGTTCAGTTCTTGTTATAATTTAAATATATATTTCTCCGCATATAATGGAGGTCTAATTCTAGTTTATATTGTATTTTTTAATCTTATAATGAGTTGCATAACTTATAATGACACCTCAAAAAAGGTTTTTTTTTTTGTTAATAATTATTCTAATAAATAAAATTTTATTTCAAATTTATTTTCTAAAAAATCTCATTACATGAGATAGTTTTTTTCTAAATAACACGTCAGCATTTTACTGTTTATTACTTTATTGTTTTAATAAACACACTAGAATTGTACTCGCATTATATGCGGTATGATGTGTTTTTAAATTATAATATTACAATAATTTAACTTTATAGAAAAATATATTTTAAAAATTAAATTAAATGTGTGATTAATAATTATTAATAAATAATTGTTGAAAATTTATTTAATTTTATAATATTTTATTTTGAAAAGAATAATAATATTAGTTATATTGAATTTGGATCATGATGATTAACCCGTTTGAACATTGTATTGAGATAAAATTTTATTTTTTTTTTAATAAAAGTTGTTTAAAAACACGTTTCTAGCTAAAAGTAGAAATCCAATATTAACATAATTTGATTTACTGTTATATTTATTAGATTTTTATGTACAATTTTTTTTAATAATAAAATCTCGAATTTTTTTTGGTTATATTTGTCTTGGAAAAAAATTCCAAACTGAAACTTTATATATTTATTGGTTGATACGATAATATTTAAAAGTTATTATATTTTTGTTAGATTTATATATATCTTGACAAACAAATTATAATAAATTCAGTTTATATTTATTTAAATTTAACTATAATTTATTTTAGGAAAATTTAGAAATTTATTTGAATATATAAACGTTTTGAAATATTAAAATATTTTTTTTTATATTTATCTTTAAAAAAGTTTATATAGTTTTCTATTTATTTCTTTTAAAACTTTATTAGTTTGATTTTGTCAAAATCTCCAATCATCAATTTAAATTATATTTATTTCAATTTTATCCGAAGATTTTAGTTTTGTTCTTTAAATTAATTTTCGAATGAACTAAAATGATATTAGTTTATATTTATAAAAGTGATTCTAAAATAATATTGTAGATATGTAAAATATATATAAGAAGATAAATGATGTATAACATAATTATTATATACTAAAAACTTATATTTAAATTATTTTAGTTATACTATGTATTGTATAAAAAATGTTTATATCTTGTATTTTTTCATAATAGATATAATAGATATGTATATTTTAGAATATACTAAATTATATTTTGATTTAGGTGTAGGTTAAAAATATATATATATATATATAAATATATGTGAAGATAAAATTACGTAGAGCATAATTATCATATACTTAAAAGTTATATTTAAATTATAGTAATTATACAATATACGATAGAGAAAATAAAAATTGAATATTGTGAAATTTAAAAAGAGAGATAAATTAGGATCTTGTTCAAAAGATAAATCTAATATTAAAATAATTTTATTTTTAAAATTCGTTTTTAAATTAAAAATATGAAAAATTCGTTTTAAATAATATATTGTGAGAAAATAGTTAATTTTCAATAAAAAATAAACCTATATTTCCAGTTTTACTCTTAATAAAAAATTATATAGATTTCCAGTTTTATCTTTAATGAATATTTTTATTTTGTTCGTTAAATTATTTTTTTCTAATAATATATGATGTAATATTTTAATGATTTAAATGTTATTTTGTTATAAGTGATTATGAAATAATATTATAGATTTTACATTCCAACAAAAAAAAAAAAAAATATAATATTATAGAAATATTCTTCAAAAACATTTAATCCTCCCCCATCATCTGGCCGGCGCCTCCGCCGACGCTATTTCGGCATCTCCGTCATCACCTTCGCACCACTTAATATCTGTCGTCCTTTCTCGTTTCCGAAACCCTACTAAAGAGTCAAAGAAAAAGAGAAATTCATCTCTTGACTTGCTGGTACTCTCTATTTTCTCTAGAACCTGAAAAATGTACTGCTTTTTTTGTTATTTGAGTTTCAGAGGCTGAACTTAGAATTTTCCATTCCGACGAATTTTAGGCTTCAGCTTTATCTTCTCGACCATGGCTGTTCTAGGGCTGATCAAGAGGGTCACACGAATATATAGAAACAATCCAAGGATCAGAGTGTACCCAATGAGGTACTTCCAAAGCAGAGACATTTCAAACACAAATCCCGTTCATGGCGAAGATGCTAAGCTTCCTGTTCTGATTGTCGGTGCTGGACCTGTGGGGCTTGTTTTATCCATCCTTCTCACCAAATTAGGTACAATTTCACAAATTTTCTTCTGAAACTCAGAATTCATTAGGAGAACTCCCTTCATCATTTCCGAGTACGTTTTGAGCTTACCTTCTTAAGTTGAGCTCACGTATTTGATAGAATTGAATTCTCCCCTGTATGTTAGGGGTTAAATGTGCTGTTGTAGACAAATCCACAAGGTTCTCGACACATCCGCAAGCACATTTTATCAACAATCGATCTATGGAGGTTAGACAATTTGTGTTCCCTGTGGCTAATTTTTTGTTCTTGGTGGTTGCTAGTCTCCTGGAGTTTTGAATCTGAATTTCTCAGTTTTCATATGCTTAGATCTTCCGTAAATTAGATGGGTTAGCTGAGGAGATTGAAAGATCACAGCCTCCTGTGGATTTGTGGAGAAAGTTTATATACTGTACGTCCCTCTCCGGTTCAACTCTTGGCACAGTGGATCACATGCAGCCTCAAGGTGTGTTCTCCTTAACACTTTTTCTTGTGCAAACAGTTCTCATAGAACTACTTTTAATTGAGGAAAAATGCAGACCTTTCACAGAAGTCCTTGTGTGTTATAAATAGATTTCGAGAAAGTTGTCAGCCCTACTTCCGTTGCTCACTTCTCCCAGTACAAATTGACAAGTTTAATGCTAAAGCGGTTGCAAGACCTTGGCTTTCATGTTCGAAGTTCCAGAGAGTCAGATGATCTTGAGCTTGATGGTGTTGTTGCAAAGCAAATTCTTATGGGTCATGAGTGTGTGGCGATTGATGCTAACAAGGAAAGTGTTACAGCAACTGTTTCTTTTTACAAAGGAGGAAAACATATGAAAAGAAATATTCAATGTAGTTTACTGGTTGGCGCTGATGGGGCTGGGAGTGCTGTAAGAAGGCTCACAGAAATTGAAATGCGAGGGGAAAGAGATCTGCAAAAGCTTGTTAGTGTCCATTTCATGAGCAGAGAGCTCGGTGAGTACCTGATCAATAACAGACCAGGGATGTTATTTTTCATTTTCAACACCGAAGGCATAGGAGTTCTCGTTGCCCATGATCTTCTACAAGGAGAATTTGTTTTGCAGGTAGCTATAGCCTTGGCCCAGAAATCCAGCATACTTTGATCTAAACTTATCTACTTAAATTAGTGTTATATACCATAGCTTAGCATGCATTCATTTCTTTTACTGCAGATTCCATACTATCCACCGCAGCAGAGTATATCTGATTTCAGTCCCGAGGTATTAACTATTATCACCTATAAAAGAGGAATTTTACTTTCAAAATACTCATTTGTCGGTACACATCTGTGGTTTTATTTCTGTGCCAACTGTGACCAGTTTCAAGTAGATTTGTTTGTCATGTTACTGAGCTATTATTTTCTTGTAGATGTGCAAGATTCTGATATTCAATTTGGTGGGACATGAGCTTTCAGACCTGGATGTAGCTGATATTAAGCCATGGGTCATGCATGCTGAAGTTGCCGAGAATTTCATGTACTGTGAGAACAGAGTTATACTTGCTGGTGATGCTGCTCACCAGTTCCCGCCTGCAGGAGGTTTTGGTAAGTGTTCCAATTTTTTTTCATAAGGTTTTTCATAAGGTGAACCATGTGCTCTTCTTTGGCAGTTTTGTCGTGTATGATGGTTATGATCTTGGAAGAAATCTAATCATCTTCGTTGTCGCACTATTATGATTAAAGATATGGATGAGATAGTGTGATACCAACAAATGTTGCAAACTTAAAGTTTGACCTTAAAGGATCCTTGTTGCCAGTTTCTGTTTCTAGTTTATATGAATTGAATGGTGGCTAGTCTCAGGAATTGGTTTGATTTTGATGTACATCTTCAGTCAGCAGTCTTGGAAAATATTATGATAGCAAATTACATGATTTGTGCAGGAATGAACACTGGAATTCAGGATGCTCATAATCTTGCATGGAAAATAGCAGCTTTTGTTCAGGGTTCTGCAAAATCATCAATTCTTAATACCTATGAAACAGAACGTAGGCCGGTATTGTGTTTATCTTTTCTAACTTTTTATTACCATTTTTTCTTAAGTCTATTCATTTACTAGCATCTTATTCTTACTACTAGATTGCGCTTTTCAACACTTCACTGAGTGTTCAGAACTTCAGAGCAGCTATGTCGGTTCCTTCAGCGCTAGGCCTTGACCCAACTGTTGCAAACTCAAGTAAATGAAAACTAACTTGGTTTCTTTGATCAGTTCATCGCTCCATGATCAGTCTTACAGCAGTAATATCTTTATGGTGTTGTAGTTCATGGGTTGATAAACAAATCAGTCGGTTCCATCCTTCCAACTGGGCTGCAAAAGACAATCTTGGATAATGTCTTTGCACTAGGTCGTGCTCAGCTGTCGGAATATCTGTTGAGTGAGAGCAATCCGCTGGGAAATCAGAGACTTAGAAGGCTAAAGAGTATCTTCGAAGGAGGAAAAAGTCTTCAACTACAGTTTCCTGCAGAGGATCTTGGTTTCAGGTATCATCATTACCTTTGGAACTGTAGAATTTTCATTCTAGTCTGAGTAGCGTCAAGAAGAATCCAGGGCTGCTTTTGGAAATTGATATCAGCGTTTTCAAGGCACCCGGGGGTGATCTTTTAATCTTCAAACATTTGTGTTTCTGGCATTATATTTTAATCAAAGAAATGTAAATTCAGAGTTGGGTAACAGAGGCTACTGTGTTTACTGTTTAGGTATCTAGAGGGAGCCATTGTTCCAGATAACGAGTCTAAAGCTGAGGGTCCTGGAGAACCGAGTGGTCGTAGAAGAGACTATGTTCCTTGTGCTGAACCAGGTTCGAGACTCCCTCATATGTACGTAAGAATACTGTCAGATTCCACAAGAGAGGTTGTTGTTTCTACACTGGATCTTGTTTCGACAGAGAAAGTGGAGTTTCTACTTATAATATCGCCATTACAAGAGTCGTATGTGCTAGCTCGTGCTACATGCAACGTTGCAAAAGAGTTCATGGCTAATGTAAAGATATGCGTAGTTTGGCCAAGTAATAGCAAAGTTGGTGTTGAGAGGGAGAGCAAATCAGCATTAGCTCCATGGGAAAATGTTGTCGATGTTATGGAAGTCAACAAACAAAGGGGCGACGATGCTTCTTGGTGGAGTATCTGTAAAATGTCGGAGACAGGATCTATTTTAGTCCGTCCCGACCAACACATTGCTTGGCGTGTGAAATCTGGTTTGACATTGGATCCTACTCTGCACATGAGAGATGTCTTCTCCATTATACTCGGTAAACATTGAACAAGGCCAATTAAACCACATATTCTTTGTATACTACTATTTATTTCCAGATAAAATCACGTTTATTTTTTTATAATGGCGTTTCAAGTTTTCTATACATTTGTGTAAGAACAAGCTTAAATAAGAATAAAGTAGTGAATCGAACTGTCTTCGGTTGTATATGTGTTTAGGTTGTAACAGTGGCTTCTATAGGCAATGTCTATGCTTGTTCATTCACGTTATCTAGTAGCCATCCTGGTAAATAAGTATCCAATGACTGATGTGACACATCCAAGTATTCCACCAGCAACGACCTGGTTTCTCAGCAAATGGAAACACAGAATCTGATAAGAAAGAGGCATCGATTCTTGACAAAGCAGAGTGAATAAACTAAAAAGAAAACACAAAACTAGGGGTTGTTCTAGAGTTTTCAGCTCACACAAGCCTCTAAAAGGGCCTAATACACGAACCCTCTCCCAGATACTTTCTTCCTCTATTGTGATATACTCATGCTTTCCTCTAAAACAAGGTTAACAGCCAACTCTTATACCACCTTATCAGAGATATTAGAGTCTAGGAGGATGCTCAACAAGGTGAGATCTCACAAGGGTCATAGTTGTTCGATCAACTGTAGTGCATACCTGAGGAGGGGTATGACCAAGAAGTTCACGCAGTGGTCTACTTTCAGCCAGTGGATGTTCTGCAGGAAGTTCATAGACAATCTGATTGAGAACCTGGAAAATGAAGCAGATCCCAGAGATTAGGATATCAGAGCTCAAATGTATCATGACAAGATCACTATTAGTTCTTTTCTCAAACCTCAGCTTGGCGACCTGCATGTAATCTTACACCAGTAGCATCATACATCACCTAACACCAAAAAATCACACAGGTATAAACTAGAGAAAGAGTGTCCCGAAACGATAAAAAGAGGTGAGTAACATACAACTGAAGCCAAGATCAAAGCAATGGCGAAATGTGATCCACCAAAGCCATCTTGTAAACCAATAGCAACAGAGAGAGCCGTAACGGTGGCTGAATGTGAAGAAGGCATTCCTCCGGATCCAACAAGCTGTTTCAGATCCCATCTCCTTTCTCTATACCTGCAAAATTCTAAGATAATATGTAAAGATCATTTCTTGTTAATATCTCTTAAGACACGCATACTCAATTGGTTCCACTCAAGAGAATTACATACAAGAAAGTCAACGTGTTTCTAGATCGAACCTTCCTCATCCTAAAGATCGGAAACAAAAGATTATATCTATCAAGTGGTTCTCTAAACTAAGAACCCGAAACTAAAAAACGCACATTTTAGCATTTCAAAAGATGCTGATTCAAAACTTAGGAATACAAAACGTACCAGGAGGTGAAGAGTTTGATGAACTGGGCGATAGTGAAAGCCATGAGGGCAGATATGAGAGGGTAATTCGTAAGAATGGAGAAATAATGAGCCGTAGTTTCCTCCATGAACGTTGAGGGATCTCGTTAGGATTTTAATCGCGCGTTAGCTTCCTCAGTTAGAGATAGAAGAAGGAAAACAAAACCAGAAGGACACGATTGGTCTAATACCATTCAACCTTCTTCGTCTTCCCTACAAAGATACAACATTACAATTTGTAGAATTACTAAAACGCATTTAATATGTTACCAAAAAAAAGAACACATGTATTCATGATTTTTTTTCACTTTTGGACAATATACATAACTAAACTAAACGTTTTAGGAAACCTCGTTTCTATTGAGTTTTCTTATTGGTTTAGAGAAAAGAGAGAACTTTTTCTTTCTCTTCTCTCCACTGAATCGATCTATACGAGGTTCACTGGCATTCCGGCGGCTTTTCTATTAACAACCCATTCTTTGTGATTCTCCGTTTCGATGGCCACCACTGTTGCTGCACCCAGACTCATATCCTTCAGTGTCTCCCAGAAGCTTAAACGTGAGATCTGTCAAGTCCCCCAATTGGCTCTGTTTCGGTCTGTAATTCCTCATTTCGGAATGCTGCGATGTGCATGGCCACGTCCTTTTGCTTCAACCTCTGGTATTGTCTCTCTTCCTATTCTCCTCTGCGTTTTCCTTATATTTCATTGGATCATATAGCATCATCTGTTTATGGAATGCAGTTGTGAAAGCTCAAGTGGCTGCTGCTGAGCTAACAACTGGCGAAGCATCTCAGAAAGTGGAATCTCCGGTGGTTGTTGTGACTGGTGCCTCTAGAGGGATTGGTAAAGCCATTGCTCTTTCCTTGGGGAAACAAGGCTGTAAGGTTAAAGACTAACACCATTTGCATATCTGTTTTTGGGTTCCTTTTTCTAATTCCTTTTTGTTAAATCTGATATCTATGCTCTTTAAGCATTCGATCACCACATGAGTCTTAAAAGATGGAGATTTTAGCTTAGGTTTGCTTTTACAGTTTCTTTTGGCTTATTGTGAACATCAACAGATTTCTCGTAATAGTTGGTACTTAGAGTTCTTAATTCTCTGTCTAGTTTGCCTTTTGCTATGGTGTTTTAGTTCTAGTGAAAGAAAAAACAATGGATAAAAGGTCTGATTACTGATCTGGAAGCAAGACATTGTGTTTCTGTTGCAGGTCTTGGTGAATTATGCTAGGTCATCAAAGGAGGCTGAAGAAGTTTCTAAACAGGTGATTTATACCCCGAAATAGAGTGCGATTTCCAACTTCCCATCGTTCTGTGCTGCTTTAAGTCTTTTTGCAGCTCTTCCTTTGTTTTCTGGTTCCTAGGTATTACTTATTGGTAAAAAAAGTAATGTGGCATCTTTTGAGTTTAACAATGAATCCTTGAAACAGAGTTGGTTTGACAAGAAATCCTGTTTCCTCTTGCTTCTCAGTTCTCACATGCGTTTGTGATTTTCCTCTTGGCCCACATTTGCCCCTTCATGTTTTCTCTGATATTTTTTTCGCCATGGAACTTTAGATTGAAGCATATGGTGGTCAGGCTATTACTTTTGGGGGTGATGTCTCGAAAGAGGCTGATGTGGAAGCGATGATGAAAACCGTGAGTGATAAATTGTACACTATCTTATATTCCCTCTACATCTTATCATATTCCTTTTGTTTTTATTTTTCTGCAGGCTGTTGATAAATGGGGAACCATTGATGTCGTTGTTAACAATGCAGGTATATGACTGAAAGCCTTGGTTTCCTTTGATTTTTTTTTTTACTTTAGTACCTTACTGACATGGCTACATATTTTCAGGAATTACTCGAGATAACTTGTTGATACGAATGAAACTATCCCAATTTGAGGAAGTGGTTGCTTTGAATCTCACTGGAGTATATTTATGTACCCAGGTTTGTATTCCTGTCATTCTGCTGAATTTTGATTCTCGGAACCTCAAGGACTGAAACTCATTTACTCTCTTTAGGCAGCATTAAAGATCATGAACAAGAAGAGAAAGGTATTACTTCTCTTTTTGTCTTTTCACATTTACTCAGAGAGTCAAATAATAATATGGTATAAATTTGGATACGGCCTTGCAGGGAAGAGTCATTAATATATCTTCAGTTGTTGGTCTCATTGGTAATATCGGTCAAGCAAACTACGCAGCTGCTAAAGGTGGAGTTATTGCACTTTCCAAGACTGCTGCAAGAGAGCATGCAAGCAGAAACATAAATGCATGTGACCTATATCTCTCTCTTCTTTTATTCTTTGGACAAGATATTAAACAATTTGTTCTATTCCAGGTCAATGTGGTTTGTCCTGGATTCATTGCATCTGACATGACTGCCAAACTTGGAGATGAAATGGAAAAGAAAATCTTGGGAACCATTCCACTAGGTAATGGAGATTTCACTCTAACTTACATGGGTTAGGATCAAAATATTCTGATACAAAAGGAAACCGGTTTGATTTGCAGGACGGTATGGACAACCGGAAGATGTAGCTGGCTTGGTAGAATTCTTGGCTCTCAATCCTGCCGCCAATTACATCACTGGACAGGTTATAACTCAATTCTACTCTCAAATTAAGATCTGGTGATCAACCTTGGTTTCTGATTATGTTAGTAGCCTAACATTGTTAAATTCATTGGTTTGCAGGTATTCACCATCGATGGAGGTATTGCCATGTAAGCAAAAGGGTTTGTTAAAACAGACAGAGTTGAGTTCTTTCTAGTAGTTTGGTCGGTTTTGTATTTTGCGGATTCTGTTTAGATAGAGATAAAAATATCTCACTGCTTGAACCACATTACATAATATTGAATCAAAGAGCTTTGTAACCGAAGTTGCTGGTTTCTCAATTTTGATATAAAGGTAAATTTGTTGATTCTATGTCAGGGGACAACTAAAAACAGAAAAGAACCCAAATATAAGCAACCAAGAAACATTTAGACTTATTGTGTCATGCCTAAAAATAACTAAAACAAAATCTTTCCTTAGCCTCATCCTTATTTATAACCTTCTTCATTGATTACTCAACGAAATCTTTAGAGAGAGATAGGAAGGATGGATTCAGGACTATCATGGGCTGATCAATGGGATTACAACTCTGATCCTCCTCCAGATTCAACAAAAGATAATGATAAGAAGAAGAAGAATAAGGAAGATGGAAGCAAAAGCAGTTTGGGGAAGACTTTACTTAGCTTCAAATGGATGAAGGAACTTCGCAAGAAATCTGATAAGACTGATAAGTAGTTCATTGTTTTTTGTTAATTACAAGTGTTATTAATTCATTTCTTCCTTGTGATTAATCCATTAAACTCTGTTTCTCTCTCTATTTTTATCCATTATTCTGATTTTTTATTTGCTAAATCTTTTAGTGATTGTGTCGAGCCATCAACGTAGTTCTTTATCAAAAACAAAATGCTTGTAGCTACATGAACGATTCAAAATTGATCTTTATTTGTTCTCTTCACCAATAAATATTGTGTTTCTTTTAAGTCAAAGCTCATTCATTAATTATACTTTTGTTTGGATCTGCGTAAGACGAACATACTTTTCTAATTTATAAGTTGGAGTAAGCACATTTTTGTCTCCTTACGAGTAGGAATCTTGAACTGTTGCTCCCCGGGTATCTTCATTGAAGTGGTCTTTAAGAGTGTTTGTCTTGGTTTACCAGAGAGTTGAGAAAGATTTTGCAAGTAATAATGAAGAACAAAGTTGAGATTTTATCAAGAGAAATAATCAAACCATCTTCTCCAACTCCAAATGATGTGAGAATTCTCAATCTTTCTCTTCTTGATATCCTTAGCTCACCGATGTACACTGGGGCACTTCTCTTTTACGCAGCGGATCCTCAGAATCTTCTTGGTTTTTCATCAGAAGAGACTTCCTTGAAGCTCAAGAAATCTCTGTCTGAAACTTTACCGATCTTCTACCCTCTTGCCGGAAGAATCCTAGGAAATTTTGTGGAATGTTTAGATGAAGGAGCTGTGTTTATAGAAGCTCGAGTGGACCATCTTCTTTCAGATTCTCTCAAGTGTCCTGTTCCTGAATCATTGGAACTACTCATTCCTGTTGAAGCTAGGTCAAGAGAAGCTGTTACATGGCCTGTGTTGTTAATCCAAGCTAATTTCTTCAGCTGTGGAGGATTGGCTATCACAATCTGCATTTCTCACAATATCACTGATGCAACCTCTTTAGCATTGTTCATCAGAGGATGGGCTGAGTCCTCTAGAGGTTTGGGGATTACAATGATTCCTAGTTTCACCGCTTCGGATTTCTTTCCTCCACTTCTTTATGAGATTCCATCGAAGCCTATGGATCATAAAGTCAAGGTTGAAGAGATGAATTGTGTGACAAAGAGGTTTGTGTTCGATGCTTCAAAGATCAAGAAACTCATAGACAAAGCTTCAAGCAACCTTGTCAAGAATCCAACTCGTGTTGAAGCCGTCACAGCTCTGTTCTGGAGATGTGCTACTAAGGCTTCTAGGTCGAGTTCTTCGACACCAAGAACTTCCGTGCTGCAAATACCAGTGAGCTTAAGAGGAAAGGTAGATTCACTTTCTGAGAACATAATTGGGAATATGCTTTCCATCATGATTCTCAAGAACGAAGAACCAAAGATAGAAGGAATTCAAAATCTAGTTGATGAGTTAAGAAGGATGAAGGAAACCTTCAGCTTGAACTGCAAGGAGATACCGAAATCCTCATCGAGAATTCTTGAGATGTTGGAAGAGATTGGGAAAGAATATGGAACAGGAGGAAATGATGTGGACTTGTGGATGAGTAATAGTTGGTGTAAGCTTGGTATGTACGAGGCTGATTTTGGATGGGGAAAACCGGTTTGGGTTACCGGAAGAGGCACTTCCAGTTACAAGAACTTGATGTTGTTGATTGATGCTAAAGATGGAGTCGGAATTGAAGCTTGGATCACATTAACGGAAGAACACATGTCACTGTTCCAATGTGATGAAGAGCTTCTGGAATCAGCTTCCTTGAATCCCTCTGTTTTGATACAAGACAAGAACTGAACTCATTTGCATACTTCTTGTAAGAGATATATATTCAAAGTTGTGTTGTTTCTTATATAAGAACAGAAGATTAAACTCCAACAAAACAAATTTTAAAGAAAAATAAACTCAAACTCACTGGAAACAACTTATAGATTACAGTGTTTCTCAAGATGCAGAGACAATCACACTTGGGTTCTGAGAGACATAGTGAAACAACTCATCATCTGCTTCAATTCTAGACATTTCGTTCTTGTCTTTTTTTTTTTTTGTCACAACATGCATTATAGGGGATTCGATCCCGGGTGGTAACGTAGAGACCGCACTAGCACAAACCACTAGGTTATATGTCCTGGTCAAGGTTGTAGGTTAACGCCATTTAAAAGACCATTTAAACCGATATCTTGTCATCAATTTTACATTTTCTTTTAGCAAACCGGCACATTTCAGTATTTTGTATACAATTTAAGGAAATTGCGCACAAGTTTTCACAAAAATTATGTAAGAATCTAATTAATCTTTGAGATGATCAGAATTAAGAAATCGTGCCATAAATCCAGGCTCATCATGTTTCATATAAGCAAAATGGGAGAAATGGAGATCAAATTACAAAACTAAAAGATTTTGATACTGACTTTGAATTCATTCGATGTTTCAATCTTTTGTTTACTTCTTTTTATATATTCGCAATGCAGACCGAATAATTTTCTCAGCATTTACATTAAAATGTCAAAGTTAAATCAACCCATCAAATCTCAAAATCATAATTATTCATTAAGCTGGTTGGTATTGTTGGTCGATATTCATGAGTCATAAACATCTCCTAATCCTGAAAGTTTTCTTATTTCTCCCACTCGTTTTAAGTATATTAGAAGAGTATCCGCATATAAGCATATTTATTTTTTAATTTATATTTTTTTAAATTACTTATATCATCTCTATATCATTTTAATTATATATTTATTTAATATATTTTACTCTTATTTATTTATTTATATATATATATATATATTTACATCTGAATGTATAAATATAAAATTAGCGAATATTGAATTTTATTATATATTTATATTTGAGAGGGTAAACAATGTAGTTTATATGATCTTATATTGATCTAGTTATAAGGTATTCCAAATTATATTATTTTCTAATGAATAAATTTATTTTGAGATACATGTTTATATATAGATTATAAACATTGAGGATTTCTACCTGGACCACCATAATAAAAATAATTTCCCCAAGCAGCATCATAACCAGATTTGACATTGTAACAAGTTGCTTTGGTCATGTAGGAAGAAACTTGTAACGACCCGGTTCGTCGGACCCATTACCACCAAACCC
>OVAU01001924.1:0-11894 GCA_900406315.1 Biscutella laevigata subsp. laevigata
GTGGGCTTTGCCCGCGCAGGTTCGAATCCTGCCGTTCACGTATTTTTTGTTTTTAATCATTTTCTGCTGTTTTCATTTTCTCTCATTTATTAACTTTTTTTTCAAAATCATACGTTGTCAGCTCAATTATGATTAATCATATATATATATATATATATATTCCTTTCACATCATAGTATATTTTATTTTATTTTGACAAATTGCGTACAAATGCATAAATTTATATGTCATAGAGGAGTTAAACTTCTTAATCTTTCTAAGAAAAATATTTGTGATGTGCAAAACATGTGTTTGTACATAATGCTTAATTTCTGTTGAAATGTTTTGTCTTAATATTACGATATGTACAAGACAAAATCATATATATTAGTAAAATACCTCAAAAAGAAGGAGGTTATATATATAGCCAAGCTATTCCTAATGATGTTATATTCCAACTATATATTAATCAAAATTTAGGTGAATATACATACATCAAATCGTATTCTACGTAACTAAGTTTTATCCTCTATATATACGAACACTAAGAGCAATATTCAATTTCAAACAACACAATCTCCGTTTTATACACATAACAATGCTTAGTCCAAAAAGTCATGAGTTCGATCAAATTTCTACAGCCAAAGTTCCATTTTCATGGGAGCTAAAGCCTGGAGTTTCAAGAAACAAGAACAAAACAGAAGATCATCAACTTCATCAATGGAAGCTCACACCACCTCCATGTCTTCACGTTGAGTATAATACTGAGGAAGTGTTGCAGAGTCCTCTTGCTTTATGTCCTTTCACACCTTCTAATATAGGTAGGAGTTCGAGGTCAAACTTTTCGAGTTTCAGGAAGAACGATGATCCTTTTCTTGAAGCTTATAGGAAATGTTTGGAGCGTAGTCCAATGAGAGTCTCTTCGCTGAGAAGAAGCATTAGAGATCAAGAGCGTTACTCCAAAAACAAGAAGAAGTCTCTTCTTTTATGGCTATGGAGTAAGTACTCTTGCAAAGTTGGTACTCATGGTTGGAGTACGGTCTCTCGATTCCTTAAAGTGAAACCTAAAAAGAGAACCGATACTACTGAGTAAACATACGCCATGCAAATTTGTCTTTGGGATTTTATTAATGTTACAACAATAAGAATACGTGCTCCGTGTGTATAGAGATCTGTTTGATACAATTGTTTGTTAAGTGAAATATTATATATTATATATAATATATATATTCATTGTTTTGTGAGCAACTGAGAAAATGCCGCAAGAAAATAAGATTTTCGGTATGTTCGGATATCCATTTAAATTCAGATAGAATTTATTTGAATTTTGGATTTTCAGAATGGGAATTTTTTTTCCAACAAAAGATTATATTAATTATAATGAAAAGAGGAATATTCACCTAACAAATCACAAAATACAGACCCACAAAAAATCAATTAGAGGGATGAACATTTTTAGATATAAGAGATTGAAATAAAAAAGNTTAGAGGGATGAACATTTTTAGATATAAGAGATTGAAATAAAAAAGGACCACCAATATTGAGATAAGATCTAAATCTTCAACTTTTAGTTACACTTGAAGCAATAGATCTTGTCATTGTATTTGCCTTTGAAGAACATATATGAAATTCAATAGTTACAAAAGTAAAGGCCATAGTAGAGATTTGAAGAAGACGATTTCTAAATCTAGGCCAATCCTTTTAGATTTAAAATTGCATCTATGGCATATTTGTTATCAGATTCAACTATTACTTTAGTAATATGAAAATTGCACAAGCTCCAAAGGACTCATAAGGTGCAACAAAGATGAGCTAGAGAAATCGAGAAAAAATTCCAAGCATGAAAGAGCATTCCACCTGTTTCATTCCGAAGGATCCATGAACCACCAGACAAGGATTGAGCATTCCGCTATGAACAACTTACACTGCATTTTATTAGTTTGAGTTTGATTTAGATCAGTTTGATTCAGATACCCAAAAAATATATTAAATATATAAAACTAATAAAAAAAATATATATTAAATATTGAAAAAATAATAAATATTCAATTTTTTCTCATAAATAAATATAAAATTTATAATAAAAATATATTAAAAATAGAAAAATTAATATTGAACATTAAAAAATATACCAAAATTAAAGTCCCCATTTTTACGGTTTGATTTAAGTTCGATTTCACTTATTCGAATAGTAAAATTTATGATATATTTGTTTTGTTTTTTTCAACTTTAATTCAGATTTGGTACTTTTTCGGATTCAGTTCATGGTTCAGGTTAACTTGTCCGAGTCATAGGTCTCGTGACAAAAAAAGGTAGAAGGAATTCATGTAACCATCGTGCCGTCTTTTTTAATATATTCCACTACATGTCGGTTTGTGTAAAAAAAGAGCAAGAGAGCACGAAAATCCCGAATCTTTCTCTGCCTCGAGAGTTCCAATACATCACTGTCGTTGCTTCTTCGGCAATCACTGTCTGAGACTCCGAGGAAGAGTGAGAGAGCGACGAGATGGAGAGTAGCGAGGAAGAAGACGATTTCCCTTCTATAGAAAGCATTACTCCACAGTCAAAGATCGATTCCGTTCACCAGTCTCTCACCGAAAAGGTCCTTTCCTTTCACACACTCTCTCTCTTTGTTATCGCTACATTTACGGTACTGTGTCTTCTCTGAACTATTCCGTTGCAATCGAAGATAGTTTTCTCAATTGGGTTCTTTCGGATTTTACCGATTTATCTGGATTAGGACTTAGGAGCTCTCGAATTTAACGTAGATTTTAGTTCAGAAATTGGATTGAAAGTACTATGCCTCCTAAGATTGTTCATGGTTACTTCTTCTACTGGTCCATTTATCCATGGCGGGTATCTTTGGTGCTTGATTTGTTAAAGTTTTAAACAAGGCAGGGAATTAGAAAGCTTTGCTGTGAGCTTTTGGATTTAAAGGATGCTGTGGAAAATATGTGCGGTGATATGCGTACCAAGTACCTTGCTTTCTTGAGGTAAATACTAAGCTACTATATTTTCTTGGCCAATTTTTGTATCTCAGTTCCGGATTTAAAGATATGAGCTTAATCTTATTAATCTTAATGTACATGTAATGTACGGTGTCACATTCTTTTGTTTGCATTGTGCTAGTTTCTTAGATTCATATCTTTATGCTTTGCCTGTGTAGAATATCTGAAGAAGCAGTGGAGATGGAGCACGAGTTGGTTGAGCTACGGAAACATATTTCTTCTCAGGGGATTCTTGTGCAGGATCTGATGGCTGGAGTTTGCCGTGAGATGGATGAATGGAATCGGTCTGCTGGTGATGGAGAAGATGCTGAAGTCGAAGATCCCTCGCCTGAAGAACCAACTGATCCAAAGTCGGAGTTCCTGGAGAAGATTGACCTTCTTTTGGCTGAACATAAAGTGGATGAAGCATTGGAGGCGATGGATGCCGAGGAAAGAAACAGCCCAGATCTTAAAGGATCAGTCGAAATGTCCTCTTACAAGTCAGCTTTTATGGAAAGAAAGGCGGTTCTTGAGGATCAGCTCCTTAGAATTGCTAAACAACCTTCAGTTTGTTTAGCTGAATTGAAGCATGCATTGATTGGGTTGATCAGACTTGGTAAAGGACCTTCAGCTCACCAATTGCTTCTAAAGTTTTACGCCACAAGCCTCCACAGAAGAATCGAGGCCTTTCTCCCTTCATGTTCCACCTGCCCAAACACGTTCCCTGCCACGCTCTCTAAGCTTGTTTTCTCCAACATCTCAGTGGCTGCTAAAGAATCAGCAGCGATTTTTGGTGATGATGATAACCCCGCATATTCAAACAAAGTTGTTCAATGGGCAGAGAGGGAGGTTGAGTATTTGGTGCGGTTGGTTAAAGAAAACGCTTCTCCTTCTGAAACGGTTAATGCATTACGTGCAGCCAGTGTATGTCTTCAGGATTGTCTTAACTATTGCAAAGTGTTGGAACCACAAGGCTTGATTTTGTCTAAGCTGTTTCTGGTGCTGTTCCGGCCTTATGTTGAAGAAGTGTTGGAGTTGAATTTTAGACGGGCTCGAAGGGTTATCTTTGACTTGACTGAAACTGATGAGGGCTTGGAATCATCCTCTGACGTTGTGACGATCCTATCTGAATTTGCAATTGCTTCAGATACTACAATGACTGATTGTAGCATACGGTTCATGCAAACTGTGCAAGTAAGTTGATTTTTCTACACTGTTTTCACTATTTTCACTGTTTTCTTTTATACTACACATAAATTCATAGAAGCTTTGTTTGTTCTTTCAGGACATACTTGAGCAGTTAACATATCTAGTTGTGTTACATTTTGGTGAAAGTGTATTAACGAGGATATTGCAACTATATGATAAATACATCGACTTTCTGATCAAAGCCTTGCCTGGCCATTCAGATGAGGATGGTCTCCCAGAGCTCCAAGATAATACCGTACTTGCTAGAGCTGAGACGGATTCAGAGCAGCTTGCTCTTCTTGGAGCGGCCTTTACAATACTCGACGAACTATTACCAACATCACTTATTAAAGTCTGGAAACTCCATACTGAAAATGGCGGGGGAGAAGCTGAGAGTAGTGCGGCTCTAAATAGTAGTTCTGCACCAGAATTGAAAGAATGGAAACGCCACATGGTTCAAGCATTCGACAAACTCAGAAACTACTTCTGTCTGCAATTTGTCTTGAGCTTCATCTACTCTAGGGAAGGACTAACGCGATTAGACGCACTCATTTATTTAACAGAAATACCAGATGACTTGCATCTGCCCTCTTTACCTTTTCAGGTCTCATCCTCTTCTTCGATTTAGTTTTGTAGTTCCCGATTGATAAGTATCAGCACACATAATCATTGGTATCTATTCTTATGCAGGCTTTGTTTTCGAAGCTACAGCAGTTGGCCATAATTGCTGGTGATGTTCTGCTTGGAAAAGAGAAGCTGCAGAAGATTTTACTAGCCAGATTAACGGAGACGGTTATAATCTGGCTATCAAACGAGCAGGAGTTTTGGAGTGCATTCGAGGACGAGTCAACTCCACTTCAGCCAGCGGGTTTGCAACAGGTAGTACCACTCTGTCTTTAACCACTCAAACAATGAAACGAAACTTGGTGTCAGGAGCTCATTTCTCGAGATGATTTGGGTTAGAAGTTCACGTTTTTGTTTAAATGTTGCAGTTGATCCTAGACATGAACTTCACTGTTGAGATAGCTCGGTTCGCGGGTTATCCATATAAAGTAGTTCAGAACCATGCATCAGTCGTAATCAATCGAGCCATCAACATATTCTCCTCAAGAGGCATCAACCCACAAAGGTAATAAAAAATTCAGTATTATAAAATCTAGCCAACATCGAATTAACGAGAAGCCCCTCTTCACTCTTCACCAGCTCACTCCCGAAGACGGAGTGGTTCTCTGAGGCCGCCAAGTCAGCTATCAACAGGCTACTCATGGGCTCTGACGAAGCTTCAGAACCCGAAGAGTATGACTGTGAAGAAGACGAGGGTCACATTATCCTCCCTGAGATTGACGACGAGCACTCAGATTCCTTAGATACGTCATCCCTCTCGACCATGGATTCATTCGAGTCATTTGCATCTGCGAGCATGGCTGATCTTGAGAGTCCTAGCTTCACGGATTCTGAGTCCTAACCTGGCTTGTTATATATTTATCGCATTTTGTAGTCTCTCAAGTTAAAGATGTAGAGGATACTTGGACAATTGTAGTCAAGTCCATTATAAATTAAATTTCCGGTTAAAGTCGGTTAAGAGATGGGTTCATAGGGATGAGGCGGTTCTTGAAACTTGAGTGACCGTCACGAATAAAAAATAATTTAAGAGGAAAAAAAAAGGAAAGTCGTAGGCGTCTCTTTCTCTCTCTATTTCCTTTGGCTGCAAGGCGGTCTTTCACTTTCACTAGCTATATATATCTTCTTCTTCTACCGAGAAATCGAAAGTAAAAAAAAAGCACACCTGTAGGCTGTAACCGATTCCGGAGATTGTTTGGTTTTTTTTGGCGACCGTATTTTTGTCAGGTACCAATTTCCCCCCTCTGTTTATGTGATTTAATCGTTGGTTTGCGATTTGGTTTTTCCGTTCTCTGATGCATCTATTTCGAGGCGAGATTATGTGTTCATAGCTGTGGGTTTCCGAATTGATAATTAGGGCACTTTGATTTTAGCCCTCCCCTTTTGAGATCCCTAAGGAATAGTTCATAATCTTGAAACCGATGTAAGGCGTCTTTTCGATTTCAGTTAAGTTAATCGTTGGATTAAGAACTGTTGTAGAGGTGTTAGATTTAATTGGATAGTGTTTTCGTGAATCATCTTGGGGTAATGAAATGATATTTCGCCATCTGCGTTTTAGAGATTACCAAAATTATTGGATTCTGATTTGTTTTATCTGCTTCGTTCTTTTCAGATTCACTTTGTGAATAGATACACCCATTGCTCCAACAGTGACGGGTGAAGGAGCTGGTTCTCTATTTGTGGAGTCAGAGAAGATGAGCTCTCATGTCAGGAGAGATAGGAGGGATGATAGGTCTCGATCCAATCCTCAGAATTCTCACCAAACGTGGGTTCCTAGAGGTGCATCTACCTCGGCGGTGGTTGTAAATGAGCCTTCCCTTCCTCCTACTATGGATAGAAATTCTGAAAGCCCTCATACTGGTGCTCCATTTCGTCCCGTGTATCTGCAAAGGCAGCATAACAGTTCTGCTCGTCCGACCTATAACCAGCACCAAAGAAGTAATGTGGGTGGTGTGCCTCCATCTAATCGACAAAGAAGAAGTAATGCTTCGGGAATTCTCCCTGATAATCGCCAAAGTGTTTCACCTAGGGCCCGGTTTGTCAATCAGGGGAAAAGGGTAGCTAAGGAGGAGAGTATTGTGTTGACAGACCCAAACTTGCCTCAACTTGTTCAAGAGTTACAGGAGAAGCTGGTGAAGAGTTTTATTGAGTGTATGATTTGTTATGACAAGGTTGGGCGGTCTGCCAATATCTGGTCTTGCTCCAGCTGTTACTCCATCTTTCATATGAATTGTATCAAGAGGTGGGCTCGAGCACCAACTTCAGTTGATCTGCTGGCTGAGAAAAATCAAGGTGATAACTGGAGATGTCCAGGTTGTCAATCTGTTCAGTTGACATCAGCCAAAGAGATATGCTATCGGTGCTTTTGTGGAAAGAGAAAAGATCCACCATCTGATCCATATCTGACTCCACACTCTTGCGGAGAGCCATGTGGGAAGCCGCTGGAGAAAGAGTTTGCAGCAGCTGAGATGACTAAGGACGATCTTTGTCCGCATGTCTGTGTGTTGCAGTGTCATCCCGGTCCATGTCCTCCTTGTAAGGCGTTTGCCCCACCTCGTAGTTGTCCTTGTGGTAAGAAGATGATTACTACTAGATGCTCTGAGCGGAGATCTGTTCTTGTTTGTGGGCAGCGTTGCGATAAGCTTCTTAGTTGTGGGCGTCATCAATGTGAAAGGACATGTCACGTTGGCCCATGTGATCCTTGTCAGGTTCTGTTAAATGCCACATGCTTCTGTAAGAAAAAAATGGAGACTGTCATTTGTGGAGATATGAATGCGAAAGGGGATTTGAAAGCAGAAGATGGCGTGTATTCGTGCAGTTCTAACTGTGGGAAGTCGCTTGGATGTGGTAATCATTTCTGTTCCGAGGTTTGCCATCCTGGACCTTGTGGGGACTGTGACTTACTGCCCAGTAGAGTTAAGACGTGCTATTGTGGTAAAACGCGTTTAGATGAACGGCTTAGGCAGAGTTGCTTGGATCCAATTCCTTCTTGTTCTAAGGTTTGCAGTAAGGTTCTTCCTTGTGGGTTACACACTTGCAACGAGATGTGCCATGCAGGTGATTGCCCGCCTTGTTTAGTCCAAGTAAACCAGAAATGCCGGTGCGGGTCAACATCCAGGACTGTGGAATGCTACATGACGACTTCTTCAGACAGGGAAGAGTTTGTGTGTGCTAAGTCATGTGGGCGTAAGAAGAACTGTGGGAGGCATAGATGTAGCGAGCGTTGCTGCCCTCTGCTGAACGCGAACAGGAATGATCTATCTGGTGTTTGGGATCCACATGTCTGCCAACTATCTTGTGGGAAGAAGCTGAGGTGCGGCCAGCATTCCTGTGAATCTTTATGTCACAGTGGCCATTGCCCTCCTTGTCTCGAGATGATTTTCACTGATCTTACATGTGCATGTGGAAGAACTTCGATTCCTCCACCATTACCATGTGGGACACCTGTCCCTAGTTGCCAGCTTCCATGCTCGATTCCTCAACCTTGTGGCCATTCTGCTATGCATGGATGCCATTTCGGGGATTGCCCTCCTTGTTCTGCCCCCGTGGAAAAGAAATGCGTTGGTGGTCATGTGGTTCTCAGAAACATACCCTGTGGGTTGAAAGACATTAGATGTAACAAGATCTGTGGAAAGACAAGGCATTGTGGCATGCATGCTTGTGCCAGAACTTGTCACCCAGAGCCTTGTGACAGTAACAATGAATCTGAAGCAGGTCTACGTGTTACATGTGGACAGACATGTGGTGCTCCGAGAAGAGATTGCAGACACACTTGTGCAGCTCTCTGCCATCCGTCTGCGCCTTGCCCTGACCCAAGATGTGAATTTCAAGTCACAATCACTTGCTCATGTGGTCGCATAACAGCTACGGTCCCTTGTGACGCTGGAGGAAGAAACGCCAACGGTTCTTATGTCGACTCTGCCTATGATGAAGCCTCCTTTGTTTTGCAGAAGCTTCCGACGCCGCTTCAGTCTGTTGAGTCGAGCACAAACCGAATTCCTCTCGGGCAGAGAAAGCTTTCATGTGATGATGAGTGTGCTAAGCTGGAGCGTAAGCGGGTTCTTCAAGATGCATTTGATATCACTTCCCCAAATCTGGAGGCTTTACATTTCAGCGAGAATTCTGCTATGACAGAGATTATTTCAGATCTTTACAGGCGTGATCCGAAGTGGGTACTGGCTGTCGAAGAGCGCTGCAAGTTCTTGGTACTTGGGAAAGCCAGAGGAAGCACAAGTGCCCTCAAGGTCCATGTCTTCTGCCCGATGCAGAAGGATAAATGCGACACAGTTCGGCTTATAGCTGAGAGGTGGAAACTTGCTGTTAGCAGCGCAGGGTGGGAGCCCAAACGATTTATTGTTGTTCATGTAACACCAAAATCAAAACCGCCAACACGGATCATTGGAGGTAGGGGCGGTGCTGTACAGGTAGGCGGCCCCCACCCGCTGTCCTTTGATCCGCTAGTGGATATGGATCCTGGACTTGTGGTTTCTTTAGTGGATCTTCCAAGGGAGGCGAATATCAGTGCCTTGGTACTGAGATTTGGGGGTGAATGTGAGCTTGTTTGGCTCAATGACAAGAATGCTTTAGCTGTGTTCCACGACCATGCCAGAGCCGCCACTGCCATGAGGCGGCTGGAACACGGTTCTGTATACCATGGAGCTGTTGTCGTTCAGAACGGCACACAATCTCCATCACTTGGTAATGCATGGGGAAAATTACCAGGCGGCTCAGCCTGGGATGTTCAAAAAGGTAATCCATGGAAGAAAGCAGTGATTCAGGAGAGTGATGACTCCTGGGGAGCTGAAGATTCCCCCATTGGAGGATCATCTAGAAATAATCAAACCTCTGCGTGGAGATCAGCAAACAGCAACATTCCAGTCGCTACCTCAGTCAACCGTTGGAGCGTTCTGGAGCCCGAGAAGGCCAACACATCCACTTCGGAGCCATTGGCTCAGCCAGAAGAGAGCAGCAGTTCTAACGCTGCCGGTAAACAAACAGGGGAAGGCTCAAGCGAAGAAGTGGTTGATGATTGGGAGAAGGTATGTGACTGAGAGAATATGCCAATGACTTCAACTTCTTTGATGTATTAAAACCGGTAGCCTGCTGTGATAAGCTAGGGTATATGGCCCATTTCAGGGCCTAAGTGAATAGTCAACAACGTGCCGTTTTGTCTTGGCATCGTTGACTTTTGGTTGGTTACTTAAACTAGAAAACTATTTGATTGTTCAAGGACCACAAATTCAGAATATTTTATTTGGCTTCTGCTGTCCAATTGAATTATGCCTTNTTTGACTTTTGGTTGGTTACTTAAACTAGAAAACTATTTGATTGTTAAAGGACCACAAATTCAGAATATTTTATTTGGCTTCTGCTGTCCAATTGAATTATGCCTTTTACATGGTTGATATGGTTATATTCTGCAAAGATTACAAGTACTTTTTTTGATAAAGAAGATTACAAGTCTTGCACTAAAGCAAAACTTATAAGGAGAATCTTGAGAATAAACAAATTAGGTCCATGCTTTATTTTGTTCTTCTGTCACAATCCTAATTTTCCNATAAAAAAGAAGATTACAAGTCTTGCACTAAAGCAAAACTTATAAGGAGAATCTTGAGAATAAACATATTAGATCCATGCTTTATTTTGTTCTTCTGTCACAATCCTAATTTTCCATATAGTAGAAAGAGATTATGAATCAGCACTTGAGATTGAATATTATATCACAAGCAGAGAAACCTTCTCAATGTATAAACAAATATTTATATCCAATCAGTAAGAATCAAGTTGTGCACATATCTAAATAACTCTCAGCTCCAACTATAAAACAAATAGAACGAAGAAGGAAGCTGAGTAATCTTGTGTACCTAACCCAAATAGATTTATACATTCACCAAATCGATCCTTGAAGGACTAAAAATGGTGGCTTACGCCTATAGGAGAATTCCGAACGCACCCGCTTATGATGTGCAAGTACAACGCAAGGCACACAGTCATTATAACAGAGGATTTGGCACCAACATATCCAACTACTTGACGTCCTTTATCTGTAACTTCGTCATGAACCACATTGAAACTCTTTTTGAACCCTTGAAATGTCTTCAACATTACAAATGCGATGATCGATCTTGCTGTTTCTAGTGTTACTCTTCCTGTTACATCGAACATAAACCTTCGATTGCTTGGAACTGCCAATGTAGTTGAGATAGCCTCTGTCCATCCGCTACTCTTGATCCCATCTCCTGATGATGCACCATTGAAATTGTCTTCCATGGCAGTATTAGAACTTGAAGATGTAAGGACTTCGTGAGATGTTCGAACGAGAGTTTCTAAAGCACCGTTACAAACTGAGACAAGAACATCTTTGACACTGTCTTGGTGTTGAGGATTNGTCTTTGACACTGTCTTGGTGTTGATGATTCGTTAAGCCTGCAAAGATTTGATCATAAGTATTGATCTCCATCGTCTTGTCGAGATATACAGCAACTGCTGTGCTTGTGAATCTCTGAATGCAATCTGCTAAAAGCACTCTACATTTATCATCACAGAGGAGATTAACCCATTGAGGGGTTTGTGAAGAATCAGAATCACATTTCACACCATTCTCAAGCTCATTAGAGTAAAACCCAAGAACCAGATTCTTAGCAAAGCTACCAACTACAGCTGAAACAAAACCTGATCCAGCCTTTGAGAAAACTCTATCAATCACTTTATCAACAACGCTTGACTCCGATTTAATTCCTGAATCGCCAGACTCGAAGTTGTATCCACGAAAGACGCCAATAGTCAGAGCCTGAGAAACCTTTGCGAGAGAATCCGTGAACTCGTTTGAATTGGTGATCTTGGAGATCTGTTTCAAGCTGTTGGGGATTTCATCTGAATCGGAACTGAGAAACTCCTTCAAGTCTCGTGACACGATACTCATGGTCTCAGCTGAATCAGAGATCAATTCAGCGACAGAGATAATAGCTCCGAAGATCTTCATAAGACGTTTCCTCTTCCTCGCGACAGATGGCAAATGATAAACCTTGTAAACTCCGTAACCAGAAACGCCGGAAATCGCCATCAAAATCAGCCATTTCCTTTTTCTCCGAGATAAATGGAGACCCTTTTCTCCCAAT
>OVAU01001925.1:0-13543 GCA_900406315.1 Biscutella laevigata subsp. laevigata
GCAATCCTAAAAGACTCTAAAACTACAGAAAATGTGCAAAAACGGGGAAAAGACGGGAGTAAAATATAGACAAAAACCGGGTATATCAGTGTTCCAGCTAGGTTACTTTGCACTTGAGTAGTGTCAAGCGAGAGTTGAGTTGGGTGATGTAGTCGTCAATTTTACCTAATTTATAATCTACATTTCCAACGTGTGAACTGAGTAGAGTCACCTCCTCATCCACAACTTGTATCTTTGGATGGACTGCTTCAATCTTTGCGTTTAGATCACGACAAATATGTGATAGTTGTCCGGTGATGTCTTGCATGAGCATTGCAAAAGATTGATTGTAACGTTGCTGACTCTCTAGGATCTTGTGCAGTAGGTGCTTCGTGCGATCCTCGTCGGCGGGACAGGGTGGAGTGGTAGGGTTAGAAAGCATATTCGGTAGATAACCGTTGTTGAAAGTAAATGCAGCGAATTTTGAGTTGTAGTCTTCCATGGTAGTACCTGAAAAGACACAACACATAGATAGAGGAATTAGTAACTGAAAAGGAAAAACTTAGTCCCTAGCTGCGGCAAAGAACTAATGATTAATACAAAATTCCAATTCAGCAACGACGCCAATTGATAAACGATTTTTCAACTATGGGCTAGCAAAACCTGGCTTATCGATGTAATTATATTGGTGAGTATGGGGAAGATGTGTATCAAACCAATCTTGGGGGTATCAACGCACTAGTTCTATTATGTTGTTTCGCTAAGTTTAGGTGGGAATGATATGGATTGTTTGTCACTAACAGTCCTATATAAAACGATAAATGAACTGGAAATTAAAGTAAAAGTCAATTGGATCAAATAAAATATAAATCGATAATTAAAACAAGCATATGGACCAGTGCAATGGAATTGAGCAGTTTACTTTCATGCTAGTAGATGGTTTAATTCACGCAATTAAACTTATCTTATGTCTACTAATGTAGATTAATCCACTTTCGTGGTAGAAACCCTTTCATAATCATGCATTCTAAACAATCTCTTGGAAGCAAACACACTTAGAAAGCATATCACTCAATTCCATACAACAATCAACCCGACTTAAACAATCCTTGAAAAGCCTAAATTGCAACTTATTTATTTAGTCAGGCATTCTGTCGAGCACCTTCCGGATGATAGATTTCCTAAGATCTAGACTAGGTTAATTACTCATATTCTAGCATTGGGTTCATAAATAAGAAGATAATTAGGTTTCAGCCCTAAACCATTCTAGCAATTCAATTCTATCATTTTCTAACCCTAATTCATAGCTATAAAATACTACTCCTAAATCATGCCTAGAACACTTTGTGAGTTTCTAGACATGGTTCATATAAGGATTCAGAGACAGGAAATAAAATCAAAGCAGTAAAAAAATGAAGACATGAATTGAAGAATTCAATAGCAATAAGAGATGAACTCAGAATTACAAAGAATTTTGAGGTAAAAGAAATTCTAGATCTAAAAACTTCAGAGGAAAATAAAGACTGAAAGGAAAAACTAAACTCTACTGAATTTTTTTTGACTAGTGTTTTAGTTCACTTTGGCTCCTATTTTATAGTTAGTCAAAATTTACAAAATAAAAAGGCCCATTAAACTAGTTCTGGTTAAAAAGCGGAGGAGTGACCAGTACTATTTTTCCGTCTTATGTCTGGGATTGGCACCGGTTAGCATACTGGTATGGTGTCTGACCGGTCTTCTTCGTTCGTAGGCTTTTGTTGATTTACACCGGTCTGAATACCGTGTGTTTGTGACAGGGATGATTTGTCTGTAAGCTCCTCTTGATTTATATCGGTGTGTGGAACGGTCTACTTCGACCGGTATGATGCTCTGGAACATTGTACTTAGGCATTTTTGCTCATTTTTCCTTCCTTCTTGATCCATTTCCTGAATAGTCTGCACCTGAAATCACAAATGATATGCAACGCAACCTAGTGGACTCTAATTGCACCTAAATCTAATGTAAAATGCAACAAAATGAATCATCAAAACCGTTAAAAACTTATATTCTATTCCCCATATTTTTTATTCTTGGTAAATAACCAATTCACCATAATTTTATTTTTTTCTTATAAGTTTCAATTTTTCAAAAAACATTATTTTGTTTACTCTACAATACAAATTTTAAACTATTTAAAAAAAAACATAAATTGAAATAAAGTATTCATATATGCATTCTAATAGTTTGGCCTTGATTTAAGAAAAACATATTTACACAAAAAATTGTATTTGAGTTCATAGTGTTTAAGTATGTCATAAATATTTAAAATAAATTGTATTATGTATTTAACATCTAAAATAATTTTTAATTTTCTAGCTTTAATTTTTTTCTAATTATATAAAGTGGTCATAGTTTTAGAAAACGTAGTGAAAATGTTTTTACAGAATTTAATTATAACACATCACATATTCTTCTTAAAAGAAACAAGTTAAAATAGTATTTTTTTTTCTTTTTGCTTATTATTAATATTTTCTAAAAAAATAAATTCAAAAAATTGGTTTCCATTATTTTGTTTGGAATATAAATGTAAAATTATGTTTCACCACCTAAATAAAATACTATAAATTAGTATAAGTTTTAATGAGAGAGTGACACATATCTTCTCTTTAATATGTCTTCTTAGTTAATTTATTTGTCTCTTAATCTAAATAATTTCGTATTACTAGTAATAGTAATTCTCTTTTAAATATATATTCTATTCACCAAATTTAATTTTTGCTTATAAGTCTTCATTCTTTTGAAAACATTATTATGTTTACCCTACAATTCTAATTATACCTAATTATCTAAAAATTTACATGGAAATAAAGTATTCATATAATTTGCATGATGTTAGTTTGATATTGATTTTAAAAACTTTTTTACACAACAAATAGTATTTGTGAATTCATAGTGCCTAAGTATGGAGTCAATTTCTTATTTGCCCATTTCCGTGAAAGACAAATCTCTTTATGGCCCTTTTTAATTATTTTTTTTATTAAAACTCAAACTCCAAACAAAACTCCCCCAACCCTTCAAAACTAAATCTTACCCCTTCCATGGATTAGTGAACCCATGAGCTAATATTTAACTTATATACCCTTAAAAATTCGAAAAAAATTATTTTCAAATCGTTTTTAATCGTATTTTGATGATTTTCGTGAAAATATTTTGAAACAGTTTTTCGGTATTTGAAATATTTTTATAAAGTTTTGAAAATTAAATAAAAATATGAACATTTTCAGTTTTAAAAAATAATTTTTTATTGATATAAAACTAAAACAAAAATGTGTCCTATAGAGATTGAAGAATGAGATATAGGGGATTTTGAGGAGATAACTCCTAAGTATGTCATTAATCTTCAAAATAAGTGTATTATAAGTGTTTACCACCTAAAATCATTCTTAATTTTATAGGTTTATTTTTTTCTAATTTTTTTAATTAAAAATAAATCTTATATATAATGAAAGAAGGGGTACTCTCATGTGATGACATGTGGCACTGTCTTCACTACACCAATTATAATTATATTATATAATAATATAAAATTTATCAAAAAAACTCAATGGACATTTGGTAAAGTATATGTAATGAAAAGTAGATAAAAATAGAATATAAAATTGCCGAGGTATTTGGTGAGACCGCTTCAACTTCTAGAGACATGGGATGATGATTTTACAGTATGCCGCGAGTTTGACAAGATTGTGGAGATTCATTTAGATTGTTTATAACACCGACACCAAATTTAATTCTGAAATTAAATATAAAATGACAATAACTTTTGAAAATTTTAGATAATTTTTTAAATTTTAGATAACTATCAACAATCAAGAAATTTAAAAGAAACAAATTTATGGATTTGAAAAAAATCATATTTTTTTTAATCAACTAAAATATTATTTGAGGGGTTCTTACATTAACAATTTATAATTTGAGGAGTTGAGGGGTGTTAATCCTTGAAAACTCAATACTTAAGGGGTTTTCATTAAAAACCTATATATTTTAGCGGTACTATTAACGGAGGGGTTTTTTCATTAACGGCTTAGAACTTGAGGGGTTTTAAAATTTTAAATTTTGTTGAGGGGTTAAAACTCGAAAACATCAATAGTTGAGGGGTTTTTCATTAAAACCCCATATAAAAATTATTACAATATTGAATGTTGGATAATAAGTAAAAAATTTGATAAGTTAATGTTTAAAAAAGATAAAATATATTATTAGGACTATAAAATTTAAAAAAATATATATGGATTTTTATTGATAATACATATACCATTAAATATTAAATTTATAAAAATATTTTATGTACTTCTTAAAACTAAGTGAGTCATCTTTTAAAACTAAATGGATAAAATCAATTTCAGCACAAAATTAAAAGTCATTTTTATGTTTAAATGGTAATATTATAGTTAACAATCTCAACAAAAAAATAAAAAAAATAGAAAGATATAAGAGATAAAAAATAAATACATCATGTAGATGATAGAGTATTAAATCTAGAGAGAAATGAAAGTGTATAAACTAAATATAATTATATTATATAATAATATAAAATTTATCAAAAAACTCAATGGACATTTTGTAAAGTATATGTTATGAAATTTAAGAGGCTATGAGTGAAATATATACAAATTTTGAAATCTATATATGGTTAAGGGTTGTGAGATGATATAGTTGCAAATTTGATAAATTTTTATCGTTGAAAACGGAAACGAAAAACTAGGATAATAAAAAATAATATGCAGAGGAATATTTAAAACTAATTAAATAAAAATCATGTAAAATAGAGATAAGTTGATAATAAAAAGTAGATAAAAATAGAATATAATATTTCCGAGGTCTTTGATGAGACTGCTTCAATTTCTAGAGACATGTGATGATGATTTTACGGTATGTCGCGAATTTGACGAGATTGTGGAGATTCATTTAGATTGTTTATAACACCAACACCCATTTTAATTCTGAAATTAAATATAAAATGACAATAACTTTTGAAAATTTTAGATAATTTTTTAAATTTTAGATAGCTATCAACAATCAAGAAATTTAAAAGAAACAAATTTATGGATTTGAAAAAAATCATATTTTTTTAATCAACTAAAATATAATTTGAGGGGTTCTTACGTTAATAATTTAGAATTTGAGGAGTTGAGGGTTTAATCCTTGAAAACTAAATACCTGAGGGGTTTTTCATTAAAATCCTATATATTTTAGCGGTACTATTAACGGAGGGGTTTTTTCATTAACGTTTTAGAACTTGAGGGGTTTTAAAATTATAAATTTTGTTGAGGGGTTAAAACTCGAAAACATCAATAGTTGAGGGGTTTTTTCATTAAAAACCCATATAAAAATTATTACAATATTGAATGTTGGATAATAAGTAAAAAATTTGATAAGTTAATGTTTAAAAAAGATAAAATATATTATTAGGACGATAAAATTTTAAAAAATATATAGATTTATATTGATAATACATATAACATTAAATATTAAATTGATACAAATATTTTATGTACTTCTTAAAACTAAGTGAGTCATCTTTTAAAACTAAATGGATAAAATTAATTTCAAAACAAATTTAAAAGTCATTTTTATGTTTAAATGATAATATTATAGTCAACAATCTAAACAAAATAAATAAAATAAAATTAGAAAGATATAATAGATAAAAGAAAATTTAAACACATCATATATATAATAAAGTATTAAATATAGAGAGAAATGAACGTGTATAAAAAAATAAAAACATATTATATAAAAGATAAAAATGATGAAATAAAAAATTCAAAATCAAAACGAAAGTTACAATTATTTCAATATTTAGGAACTGGAGAAAATATAAATATATTAAATTTACATACGAGACTATTATGATCATAATAAAATATTTATAAAATAACACATAAGAAAATATTGATAACCGAATACTAGATAGATTAAAACAAATTTACATGAAAATTTGTAATATTTCTTTATTAAAAAAATAGCTGCAAAATGGTCATAATGTTTTAAAGAATTGAATAATACCACATTACACATTATTTTAAAAGAACCAGGTTAAAATAGAACTTTCCCTTTGTGCTTATTATTAATATTTTCTAGAAATTTAAATTCAAAAAATTTTGTTTCCATTGTTGATTTTTTTTTGTCAACGTTTCCATTGTTGATTTCGAAATAAAAATGTAATATTAGGTCTTTACCACCTAAAATAAATTACTATGAATCAATAAAATCTTTTAAAAACTCATAATTTTTAGAAATTTATATTGAAATAAAATATATCAATGATTTCTTTAACATTATTAAATGTTATATTATTTCTTCTCATTATGTTTTATCCAACTACCTAAAATAAATTCCCAAGTCCTACCTTATTTTCCTAAAAAGTAGTTGTATTAAAGAAGAATGCAAAGCTATCAAAGACTTACAAACATTTAAATCAGTTGACGGTTACAACACAAATGCACCGTGATAAAAACCCATACATGGAAACAACAAACGAGACGACCAATGAACAACTAAAGCTTCAAAGAAATTACTAATGAATAGAACTTAAGCTTAACATGGCATAAGGAACAACAAACGCTAAGTAACAAGGTTGCAAAGAAACACACAACTAAGCCAATTATTATAGGACTCACGAACGTCGAGAAGACATCGAATTGATCTCACCGCTTAGGCAGAGCTTCCGTCACAGAGAGAGTGATGATGAAAAGCAGAAGAAGATTGTGATCAGATCACCGTAGACGAGACAACCAGAGGACACCTTCTGCAGTTGACAACATCGAGTCGACAAAAAGCTAACACTAGAATAAATGAGAGAGAGCCTCCTCTCACCGACGTCGTGGAGGCTGACAGCAGAGGAGGTGAAGACATGCAAATCGAAAACTAGGGTTCTTGTCGCTGGAGAGAGAAGAGAAAAAATGAAGGATAGAGAGATGAACATATTTAGATTTGCCTCTTTCTAAGTCCTACATATTTAAAAGAAAGATCCAAACGAATCAATTTCTCTGATTTACTTATTCAAAACATATCTCTATTTCTCTTGTAAAACTAAAAAAAAAATCGAGAGAGAAAGAAGAAACCTTAACGTCGCATCGTCTTCTTCAGGTCCTCCTCAGATCGACGATCGACGGTCTCTCTTCTTGTCACTGGCCGTCCCCTTCTTCCTTCTTCTTAGCTTGCTTGTGTATATCAGTGTTGAGAAGCATTTAATTGGTTATACATGACGTTTTCATGCGAATCTCTTCTGGCGAGCCTGTTTTTCCGGCGTCGTCCTCATATGCTCGTGTCTGCTCACGACGTCCTTTTGCACTGATCGATCTCAGCGACGGTGGCCTAGGTGGGGTCCTTCTCTCTTTCTCAACTGAAGTCTTCAAACCGGCCTTCATGGATGCTCTTCGGGGTTCTTCCAAGTGGTTACGGGCGGATCTCTAAATGGCTTTACGACTCTTGCATGTCCGATTCAGTCTACTTCAATGATTGTCGTCAGTCAATTTCTATCTTTGCTTGTCACTTTGATATGTTCTTATGTGATTTAGAGATGCATTTTGTTGAAGAAATTGATTTGGCACAGTCTTTGATTAGGCTAATTAGATTTTGCTTGCTTGGTTTACAAGTTGTTGTTATGGGTCTGTTATGATGTTAATCGGTTTTGATTTTGGACTTTTCTATTGTGATCTTCACTTTGTTTGTCTGGATTTCCCGAACTAGTGTTGATTGCTTTAGAATTAGCGTGCATTCAGGTTTGGCTTTCATCATCTCGGGGTTCTTTATCGCCATGAAAATTTGTCGGATTAAAACAAGACTCAAGTGTCTCATCTGAAATTCTAAAGTTGTCTTTTGGATCATGCCTAGTGTTATTTGTTGGATGATCTCGTTCGATCGGGAGAAAACAATCTACAAGTCTTAGATGATCGAGACGTGCTTAATAATTGGCTTATGCTTCTTTCGGTTCATCCCCTCATAGTCATCATATCAACCCTTATCTCCTTATGTTTAGCTATTAGTCCTTGTAATTACGGCTTAAGTTTGTTTTACTTTGATCTTATATAAACATCCTTTGAGAAAAAGAAAAAAAACGTATCTTTATTATTTATTAATTTTCAAGAAGTTTAAATAAGATGCATCACATGTTTATCGCTGGCATTGGTAAGAGCTAACTGCATGCAGATATATTTAAAAAATCATAGAACACAATTAAGATTTGCATAATTAGATGTTTTCTTTTAGTAATCACGGTTGATAATAAAACATGTAATTTGTTACACTTCTATGCTCTTCAAATCTGCCTCTGCCTCTTGCTTAATCTCCGGTCCTTCATCTTTCTTCTTCTTGTACCGAGCAACATGCTTCTGGTACTCCTCAAGCTCTTTCTCCAGCTTCTCTATGAACTCACTCGTATGTTCAAGCGATTGTTCATACCGATATTTCTCCAAAGCCTGCCCTTTCATTTCACTTTTGTCAATTTACCAAACACACAACATATAAAGTACATTTGCATTCATCGTTTTACCTTATCTTTAGAGAGTGTATCAATAGGAGACATCACTTCTGGTCTCACATAGTTTTTCCCACGGTACAATACAATCGCATTGTTAGGTTTCACATCTATCACAATTCCCTTGCTTAACCGAGCAAGCTCTTCTGCATACTCATGAATCTGCCCTGGTTTGTTGCAGGGCTTGCAAATAACTTTAACAGTCTCGTGCTTTTTCCAATGAAGATGCATATTCAGAACCACACCTCCAAAGACTCCTCGTCTCCCTACAAGAACAAAGTTCTTTCTCTTTTCACCTGTTCGTTTTAGGTAATGCTGCTCTTCCTCTGTCAAACTTTCTGGATCATAAGGTTCTGCTGCTGATTTCGGGATTTCGTATCTCCTCAGTTTCTCAATCAACCATTCTTCTTTTCTCTTCGCCTGGACAAATTCTTGAATAAGCTTTTTTTGATTAAATAAAGAAGAATTCATCATGGAAAGAAGAACACATTAGTTTCATTCACTAACATAGTAGCTTTAAGATTTGTTCAAGCTTTAATCGAATTCTAACTTCGTGAACAAATCTCAAAGCTACTAACAAGTTTCATTCACTAACACAGAAGAACACATCATGGAAATATTCACAGTCATATTCGAACTTTGCAGGTAGAAAAGCATTAAATTATATCAAAACTAGTGTAACCTTATCAAGCTTATAACGAATCCTAACTTCAGGGTTTGGAGAATTCATCTTCTTTTTCGCCTTCAAACGATAAAACCTTAACTCATTCACTTTAGCCTTCCTTGACAATTTAGCTCGTTTCCACTTCTTCTCTTTTCTTGAAGGCACACTTTTGTTATTGTCAGAGACATTGTTGAAAGCAAACCTGACAACATTCTCATCCGTTTTTAGTTCTATTGTTGAATTACTCATGTAACGTTTGTTAAACGCATAAAGATTCTGCCTTTGAGCTTGTAAAAGATCAAAAGAAGCCGATTTATACGGAACTTGTTGAAAAAGTCTTGACTTTGAATAGTTTCTTTGATGGTGAAGCAGGAAGAGTCCATAAGTCCTGCAGAATAAATCTCCCAATTTGTTAATGATAAAGAATTTTCAGAGAAACTGATGAGGAAAATGTGAAATTACCATTTGGGATTTGTGAGAGATCGACGAATGGTTCCTTTTGCATAACTTAAAGCTAACATCATTTCACATCACTGTGAATTAATTCTCTCGGCTTTTTGGATCGGAGATATCTTTAACTTCACCGGAGAAACTTTAATCTGGAAAATGATACAGGGAAAGTGAGAAACGAGATGAATGATTTGTTGTGGGAGGCAAATGGCAAAACAAAAATCGGAAAAATTGACGGCGTCGGCGAAGTGCAGGGTTTGGCATTAAAAGGAGATTATCGGAATATGAGAGACTAAGAATGTGTCGGTTTGATATTAACCGGTTGGTCTAATATGTGAATTTCGGTTCAGATAATTTGATGGCATTGTACTTTTGTTTTTGGCGTATCGTTTTTAAAGGAAAAATAAAATTCAATTTTCAAATTTAGGTTATTTAAAGCGTGAATTATATTATAATAAGCAGAATCCGTGCATGCGCGGGTGTTGTTTTATATAAATTTTATTATATAAAATATTTTTAGTTGAATTTAAATTAACAATTTTTATATTTTTATACTATTATAAGAATCTATTTTACACATTAATCTTAAATATCTATTTTGTAGTTTCTCAAAATATCGATCATTTAGATTTATTTTGTTCTATATATAAATAATTGAATCATTTGTATGAAAAACACTTTTTCAAAGTTAATGTACTAAGAAGACGCTTTTTATTTTAATTGTCTAAAAAGACATTTTATTTTCTTTTCCTTTGACAATAAAAAAGAAAAAAAAGTCACTTTTAATCGAGTATAATGATAAATAATTGAGTTTGTTTATTGGTATTTGTGTCCATACTGTACCGTAATTCTTGTGGTTAAAAATTCAAAAACAAGTTTTTTGGTTGAGAATTAGAAGTAACGCTAGTTTTAAAAATTGAAAATCTATTTTTCTAACAATTTAATATGCATTTCGAAAAAATTATGATTAAAATAGTATTGTTGTGAAAGGTCAAACATAATCGTCCACATAAGACCGACTAAAATACATTGACCATACAATAACGATCATACATCTCAAAAGTGCCTAAGTGTTTCTGTGATTATAAGTGTTGGAAAATCATAGAAGTTGAAAATCCAAGTGTTAGGAAGTGTCTAAACTCTATTTTTGTATATTTAATTAGATAAGATTTAAAATCTAATAAAAATTTTCTTTTGTCAATTTTTGGAAAAACATCTACCATGCAACACCATCTCTACATGACTATAAAAAGTTGACTATAAAGATAGAAATTTTTTTTTTTTTTTTTTTTTTAAACTTAATTCATTAAAATAAATGTAGAAATTTATAGACACCAAATACATCTCTGTAACAAAAAATAGAATAGATATAAGACTCCACACGTTGTGATTATATTTATATATAAACTTTCTTTTAATTGTTTGTGATAAAATTGAATATCATTAATGGACTCTTTATGTTGGGTTTTTGTTGTTGATTATGAGACATTGTACTTTTTATTGTTAGGGTTGATAGTTAGTTGTTGTGTGTATGCAACTATGAGTTCGACGATTTACAGTTAGATACTGCAAACACAACTAGCAGTCTATACATACGGGTTTTCATAGTTGGAGATAATTAAACTGAAACTGAAAAAGAAGGGAAGGAGATAGAGTAAATGTGGCGCTGATAAAAAAACAGGAAACTCGTTTGATTGAGAAGAAGAGAAAAAAGTAGGAATTAGAAAAATAATTATTAGAGAAACGAGTTCATAGAGAAATCACAGAAAATTCTCAGCCATGTTGAGGATTATTCCTTTAGCGGTGACGATAATGGAGGAAGTTAAAAAATAGACAAAGATAGTCGTAGGCACGCCGGTAATTATCAGAGGATGTAATCGATGGAGGACGACGATAATCGGAGGATGGCGAAATACGAAACGATTAATAATATCGCTTGGAAGAAATGAAGATTACATATTATAATGATACAGAGTTAAGATTTATGTAGAGAAGAAGAAGAAAATAAATAAAAGAAGAACAAGCTTTAAATCCGAAAATAATGATACAAAGATGAACTTTTTTGTGGAGAAGAACAAAATAAGTAAAAGAAGAACATATTATAATGGTACAAAATCTGAAAATTGAGTGAAACAAAGAAATAGAAAGTAATTACTCATCTACAAGCTAAAGAAGAACAAAAAGAATAATAAAAAAAAGAAGAAGAAAGAAGAAAGAGATAAAAGAAGGAGATAAAAATTTAGTTAGGATTATAAGTTAGTGTGAAGTAGGAGGACAATTTCCTCTTTGTCTTAGATGAAAGAGGGTATGTGTAAGAGAGTGTCTTTTTAGACAAATAAAACTCAAATAGGTGTCTTTCTAAACAACTTATTCTATGATCATAAGAATCTATTATATATTTTAAAAGTTAGAGTGGTTAATATCCATTCGAGTTTGGTTTTTCGGTTTGAGGTTTCGAAGATCCATTCAATGATTTTTATTTTTTGGTTTGGGTTCGGTTCGGACCCTTCCGGATTCAGTTTAGGTTCAATATCCGTAAAATATGTTAAAATTTTAAAAATAATTATTAAAAAATGATATTAAAAATTGAAAAAATAAATTAATCATTGAAAATTAATAATGCTCCCTATGTTCCTCAATATTTGATGTTTAAGGGTTTTCACGTTGATTAATAAAACACAAAAAACATCATTTAATTTTCTCTTTTTCATAAAAAAACACCATTAACTTCATCTATTTTAACCAATCAAAAACCATACTGCATAATATTAATGGTTTTTATCTTTAAATTTTTGCATTGATAATCGAAAACATCATTTAAATTGGAACAAAAATAAAAACCTAAAACATCACTTATAGATGAACGGAGGTAGTAGATATTTAAATTATTCTTATAAATAAACATAAAGTTAAGAATAAAATATTAAAATCTATTACATATCTAAAGTTTTAATATCAAACATTAAATATATATATATATATATATATATATATATAATATTAATAAATACCAATAAATATTGGCTTATATTCAGATATTTTGAGTATCCATATATTTTCGGTTCAATTCAGGTTTGGTATCAGTTATTTGGATAGTGGAATTTAATATTCATTTGGTTTTTTCTCCAGTTTCAGTTCGGGTTCGATTTCTTTTCTTTCGGTCGATTTCGGTTCAATTATTCATTTCAGTTTATTTGTCCAGCCCTAGGTAAAAGTTATCGGTATGTTCCATGAGACTGAGGCACCCTAAAAAAACAATACATGAGCAAATATTCATATTTCGTTGTTTTGGTGATTGTCATGCAATATACTGCAACAAATAACCTCTAGCCATACAACCAACGAATAAATGCCAAGTTATCTACATGTTAATTAATAAAGTTATTGGAGCTTTGATATGTCGTGTTTTTGACCGGTTTTAGGATTAGTTTTCTCTTGTTTTCATTCGGTTTTAGCTTGCATTTAGAGTCTTTCTAGGTCATTTTGCATTGCATTTGCATGAATCAGGTGTGGAGCAACCGAAGGTGGTATCTATGTCGAAAGGAGGATTGCTTGAAGAATCAACCCTGCCTAAGCGAAGCATCCCGGTCCAGATTGAAAGAGTCCCGGGAAAACCCCAGTCGGGAGGCTTCCTCTTTACAGACGAGCAAAGAATCCTGGACAAGGTCCCGACCCGCCGGAACTGGGATAGTTCTTATGGCTCAAATTTCCTATTTCGTCCCGGGGAAGCGTCCAGACCAAACCCCAACTTGGATGATCCCTAAAATCCAATGGTGCCAAGTATCCTGAATAGAGTCCCGACCTGCCGGAACCGGGACAGTTCTTACGCAAAGAAAACCCCTATTCGTCCTGGGGTACACCGTCCCGGGTTGCTAACCCGAGATCATTGCTCATGCAAAGCAAAATCCAAAGTGTCCCGGCCCAGACAACCGAA
>OVAU01001926.1:0-13542 GCA_900406315.1 Biscutella laevigata subsp. laevigata
TAGTTTTTTTTTTTAATTAAAACGACGCCGTTTACGTTAACGGAAACATGAAACGGTAATTAAACGTTGTCTAATTAGTCTGTTAAGTGAGTTAACGACGTGGTTATTTTGGCAAAGTCAACACAACTTCAAGGTTAAAATGGATTGTCAACATAACTTCAGGTTTTTAATGGGCAAACTGAAAGTTCGGGGTTTAAATTGGTAAAACGGACAAGTACAGGGTTTTAATGGGATTTTTCCCGTAATGCTTTCTAGAAGTGTTGTATTTATGGAAGTAATCATTTTCTTAATAAAGAAAACAGATTTTCAGGCTTAGGGGACACCTTCCAAAACTTCCAATTAAAAAAGAGGCTTAACCATTGACGTTGTTACCACTGTCTACAACGACTTGTCTCTCAGTGTCACACCCCATAAACGGATCTCACAGTTTCACAATGAATAGTGAAGATGATGAAGTCAAGTATTCTCACAAGGCAAAGTTCCAAAACAATTGTCACTACCACAACAACAATTTAACTTGTTCTCGTCTCTGTTCTTTCCAATGACACGTACATCTCCATAACTGAAGCTTAACTCCTCCTCTGACATTATGTCTCTTGCCGCAAAGAAACAGAGTCGAGGAAGCAACGCTCCTGAGCTTCTAACCAGAACAGTGGAGAGGTTTCCACCGTCACAAGAATGGTTTATGAATCTAGCAACGTTCCCGATTCTTGTGGCGTCGATGTTTATTCTTAAACAAGCTTGTCCTGAAGGGAGGTGTTCGCGTATGACCAATAGAGCTGATGTGAATGACTGTGTTGATCTGAGTTTGTCGTATAGATTTTGACGTCTCCTTGCTTCTTCTGTTGTTAATAGCTCACCTATAAGAAGATGAAACAAAAAACGAGCATCAGAATCTTGCATAAACCCAATCTGAAGGCTCAAGTAATGTACAAATGGTCATCATTCACTGTAATCAAATGTAGATTGTGTTACCTTCTAAACGATTGAAACAAGAACACATCAATAGATCAAATCATTCACTGTAATTCAATGGAAATCACTAAAATACAATCTCATCACAATGCACAGAGCTAGGTCTTCACACTCCTATGAATCAGAACGTAATGGCTAATCATGTACTCTCCAACTTGGTTCTAAATTTGCAAGAACACATCAAAAGATCAAATCATTCACTCTTGTTTAATGGAGATCGCTAAAATACAATCTCATCACAGTCCACAGAGCTAGGTCTTCAAACTCCAATGAATCCGAACATAATGGCTAATCAAGAACTCTCGACCTTAATTCTAAACTTGCAAGATAAATCTTCCAAAAGCAATTCACGACTTGCACTAAAACGTTTCATTACAATATTCCAGCACTTTGAGAGTTAACCTAAAGCTAAGGTTCCTCTAATCATGTAACATTGAGCTTGATATTCACTTGTTAGTGCAAAATCAAACACCTTTGATCATTAAACTATTCAGGACTCGAAGTGGTTCATGACATTTTCGGAGGTAATGTAATGTTACCTGCGTACTCGCAGATGAATTGGCCTTTCTTGATGAACTGATCAGCGTACAAGCACCAACCTTTCTTCTCATCTCTTACTATCTTTAGACGAACTGAAATCACCTTTTGGGTAACCCGGTTAGGACAATCCGACCCGCATCCGCAACCCGACCCACATTCGTTAGCTATCTCCTCCACGCCCGCGAGTGTTAAGCACCTGCAGTATCCTTCCTCACACCTCTCGCACTTGCATCCATACATCACCTCTCCTGACTCGTCCACTAGACTCACCCCAAATCTTCCGCGTTCACTCACCGAACCAATAGAAGGCCTCAAGGCGTCCTCAGAATCTGAATGCGGGATCGATCCACTTGCCGAGTCCAATGACCTAACTCGAATCAGTGAATAATTATCAGCAGATTCTCCCCACCATTGCCGCGGCGGAGGAGAGGAAGCGGGAATCTGAAAAGGTGAGTAGACGAAATACGCGTATCGTTGGGAATCGATACAGTTGAAAAACGGGATTTGGAGGTTTTCGAGGGATCGTGCAGCGTCAAGGGATCTCTGGAGGGTTAGGGATTTGGTAATTAGAGCTAAGGTTTTACAAGTAAGAGAGACGGCGGCGAGCTCTCGATGGTTTAGCCACGGAAGAATAAAGTTCGCACATCGGAGAAATAGATCGGTGGTCGGAGCAAGACGGCGTCGCTGCATTTTCTATCCCGGAAAAAAGACCAAACATAAACTGATGTTTCACTGCTTTAACTTTAAATGGCGAAATAGCAAAACGACGTCGCTATGTTATTATTAAACCGGAAAAAGACCAAACCGAAATGTATGTTTCATTGTTACGCGTTACATATAGCGAAGTAGCAAAACGATGTCGTTACGTTATGAATAAACAGAGATTAAGAGTTTTAATCAGTAGTTTATTGTTTTAATCTGTATCGTTCCGACCATTCCTCTTCAGCTGAGAAAAGGAGAAGTCTCTCTCTATCATCTCCCAAAGAAGCAAAAATCTAATCGGAGAAATTTTCGAAATGCCGTCGCCACCGACGACTTCTTCTCTCTCCGTCACACAAACCATTAACGGATCGCACAGTTTCACAATCAAGGGTTACTCGCTAGCCAAAGGAATCGGGATCGGTAAACACATCGCTAGCGATACCTTTACCGTCGGTGGATACCAGTGGGCTATCTATTTCTATCCTGATGGGAAGAATCCAGAGGATAATTCCGCTTATGTCTCCGTTTTCATTGCTTTAGCTAGCGATGGCACCGATGTTAGGGCTCTATTCGAGCTTTCATTGCTTGATCAGAGCGGGAAAGGGAATCATAAGGTTCATAGTCACTTTGATCGTGCTCTTGAGAGCGGTCCTTATACTCTCAAGTATCGCGGAAGCATGTGGTTTGTCTCTGATTCTTAATCTCATTTTCTTAGTTCTTGTTAGGGTTTTTTTTATAGAAGAACTCATCAATTCTGCTCTTTTCTTGCTTGATATGAGGCTGTAGATATTATCAGTGTTCAGAAGTTCGATTCTGGAATAGAAATTGGAATCCTGGGATTAATATAAAGGTGTAGGTTATTGTAGACAAGAATTTATGAGTTCACAAAGTAAAGAGATGAAAGTGAGTTAGAAATTCATAGAAAATGTGATTCATTTGCTACTTTGTGACCTGAATATGATTGGAGGTGAGAGCTTTAGTTTTGCTGTCTTCTAAGTATCTGTTGTTTGGTCTACCTCTATGAGTTAATCAACCATTGCTTGCTAGTTTCTTCTCGAATGTGATGCCTTTGGCTCTGCATTAGAAAGACCCCAAACTTCTTTGACTACTAGTTACTGCAGAGGAATTATTCTCCCACAGTACTTCTTTGTACTTATTTAGTTTTGATTTGTTTACAGGGGATACAAACGGTTTTTTAGAAGACTTTTGTTGGAATCATCTGATTTTCTGAAGGATGATTGCTTGAAAATTAATTGCACTGTAGGAGTTGTGGTCTCAGAGATAGATTGTCCACGGTTACATTCTATTCATGTCCCTGCATCTGATATTGGATCTCATTTCGGGATGCTTTTGGAGAATGAGGACGGTTCAGATATAACTTTTAATGTCTCAGGTGAAAAGTTCCGTGCTCACAGGTTGGTATTGGCTGCTCGATCACCTGTCTTTGAGAGCGAGTTTCTTGATGTTACAGGAGATGAAGATTGCGATATTGAAGTTACTGACATGGAACCTAAGGTTTTCAAGGTAAACTTTCTTTTCTCAGTTTGACACATCAGACTCTGTAAGCGCATTGCATTTCTCTCTAATTGCTGATGCATTTCTGGTGAAGGCTTTGCTCCACTACATATACAAGGATGCTCTCATTGAAGATGCAGAATCATCATCATCTTCCGGTTCATCTGTAGGTCCATCTGCATCAGATACATTAGCTGCAAAACTGCTAGGAGCCGCTGATAAATACAAGTTGCCTAGACTAAGTTTAATGTGCGAGTCAGTCCTCTGCAAGGATATATCAATAGAATCCGTTGCAAATATTTTGGCGCTTGCTGATCGCTACAATGCTTCTGCCTTGAAAGCTATTTGTCTGAAATTCGCAGCAGAGAATCTCATCGGTAATGATCTTCCCTTTCCACTCATCATTCAAGCTGATTCGGCACCTAAGCTCAAAATTGCGTAACCTTTTTGTTTTGAAGCACAGCTGTTATGAGGTCTGATGGGTTTGATTATCTAAGAGAACACTGTCCATTACTTCAATCTGAGCTTCTGAAAACATTTGCGGGATGCGAAGAGGAATTAAGCGGAGGAGGAGGGAAGACAAGAAGTGTGTGGGGACAATTCTCAGACGGTGGAGCAGAAACAAATGAGAGAAGCGGAAGACAACAACAGACATGGGGAGATGTCAATGGAGGAGGAGGAGGAGGAGGAGCAGAGAGAAGCCAGAGTGTGTGGGTTCAAGTTGTGAACGCTAATGCAAATGGTAGAAACAATAATGAAAACAACAATAACAGTGATGACCCCATGGCAGAAGATTGAGCAAGTAAAGGTAATAAAAAGCCAAAGGACAATCTGAGTAAGCTGAAGTAGGATCAGAACATGGACCATGTCTTCTTTCATCACCATGATCAAATGCTCAAGGAATCATAGGAGATGGTTTAGTGTTGTTGTATTGCTTTTTTCTGTGAAGTATTTGTAGTCACTGTGAAAAACTAAACACTCATGATCTGTGTAAACTTATTAAAAATGTTTTGTATTGTAGAGATGAAGTTTCGTGTTAAATACTAAATGTTGTTACACTGGACAAGATGCAAAATGTCGGTGGATAATTATCCTTCAAATTTGTATAATTTTCAAAAATACAAAATTTTAACCTACAACATTTCATCTTCTTATTCAACTTTTGTCGAATTAAATAATTCTCTTCTTATAAACTCTCTTCGTCTTGTTGTGGGCATTGTAATAGTGCCTAAGACATTTGGTTTTAACTGGCATATACACTCTTCCAAATTTTTTGCATAAAAATAAGTAAATCTCAATGTCCAAAATTTTGAACTTATGAAGCAACTTTGGCTGCTCCTGTTGTAGCTGTAGAGTCCTTGGACGAAGTGTTAACATATTTCCTTGAAGAAGTCTTGTCCTTGTTGGAATCACTCTTCTCACCTTCGTTCTTTGTTCTCTCTGATTCCGGAAGTAAAGCTCTCACACTTAGCCGAAGCTGACCCTTTTCATTCACCTAATGTTCAACCACTCATCATCAAATACTTGTCTTCCAGTTTTATGTTTCTCTATGACTTATGGAGACGAAAACAATACACTGACCTCTATTAGTTTGACATCAATACGGTCTCCTACTTTATAAGCCTGAAAAGAGACCAAGAGTTATGAAGATGAGCTTATATGTGAAGATGTCATAAGAAAGGAAGGGATCATCAAATCCTCACATCCTCGGGTTTTGCAAGCCATTCAGCACTCAGCTCACTTATATGACAAAGTCCCTCACGTCCTGGTGCAATCTCTACAAAGGCACCATAAGGAGCCATTGATTTGATTTCACAATTCCTGAATTGAGAACAACGTTAGATTCCAAATCCAAGAAAGGCTAAAGACAAACTGGATACAAAAAAGGCTGGACTCACCTGTAGATATCTCCAACAGCTGGAACCATTGTTAATCCACTGATTATCGATTTTGCCCTCTCCAGACTTGTCATATCGTTTGCCATAATTTTTACCTTTACAAAAGATGCAAGGTTTATTTATGACACAGTGCACACAAAAAAAACAAACAAATTTTCTGGTAAAAAATCTCACCACTCCATCATCATTCATATCGATGGCTTCAACTCCAGATTCTTCGATGATGCTCTTTACTTTCTTCCCACCAGCACCAATAAGAGAGTATACTTTGCTTGGATGTACCTGTTGCAGCACATGAAACACCAACAAGTTTTTACCTTCCAGACAATAGTGGAAGAATGAGTTTATGTGCCATACCTTCATAATATGTATCAATGGAGCGTATTTTGAGAGACTCAAAGTAGGAGGCGGTGAGCACTTTGCCATTTCAGCTTCACACACAAAGAAAAAGAAAAATTATGTCTCCCAAAGCTAGCTGTCTAAGATGAATCATTGATGAATATCCCTGAATTACCTACCAAGAATATGGCGACGCCCAGCTTTTGCCTGTATCAGAGCCTTTTCCATTATCTCTAAAGTGATTCCTCCTACCTAGTTCATGATCAAAGAGATGAGAATTAAACACAAGATGTTGTTATTACCAACAGATTTATCCATCGCCGTATAGAATCATCTTGACGGATAATAACCTTAATGTCCATCTGAAATGCGGTAACACCATCTTGATTCCCAGCAACCTATTGACAAATAAATCAAAACGTCAGCATTCAATTCAATGCAATGATTTTGATGAAAATTCTTATAATTTCTGACCTTAAAGTCCATATCACCGGATGCATCTTCAGCTCCAGTGATGTCAGAAAGGATGAGTGGAGATCCGTCACCTCCAAATTCGTCGGTATCCCAAACCATTCCCATTGCTATTCCAGCAACAGAACATTTTACTGGAACTCCAGCATCTTGTAAAGCCAAGCAACCGCCACAAACCGATGCCATGCTGTTATAATTTCAGATAAATATTAGTAGCAAACACAAATCTATCACTCGAACAAACTGGGCACGTGCAGAGCCTGCAGCTAAAGACAAAAAAAAATTAGAAGCTGACCTTGAAGAACCATTGCTTTCAAGTATTGTACTTTCAACACGTATTGTGTAAGGAAAATCCTCATCACTAGGTAATATGGTCTCCAGTGCTCGTTCTGCTAGTGTCCCATGACCTATTTCTCTTCTACTGGGTGCTCCAATTCGTCCAACTTCACCAACAGACGATGGAGGAAAAGTGTACTGAAACATCACAAGGAGTATCTTAGAAAATCTCTCAAAGTTTAACGAGAAAATGAAAGAAGAGATTAATCATTGAAATTTCCAAAATATTTCTGATTGATTCAATTAATCATGTCAAAAGGACCTAGACAGTAATATGCACATAATAATAAAAGAGTTATAGGAAGAACAAATATTGAAGAGACCTGAAGATAGAACCTCTTGTACTCATCATTTCCCTCAAGGTTGTCAATTCTCTGTGCCATTTGTTTATCACCAAGAGTAACAACTGCCAGTGCCTGAAAAAATCATACAACAATGTTCCTTATGCAAAGCTTGAGAACAACGAACTTGAGAAATCCCAGAAGACTCCATTCCTCTGTTACCTGTGTTTCACCACGTGTGAAAAGAGAACTGCCATGTGCCCTTGGAAGCAGTCCACATCTTGAGTTAATTGGACGAATCCCATCCAGAGCTCGACCGTCGCTTCTTTTGCCACCCTATGGATCGGAAAAAAGGATCTAATAAAATTCATTTCCGAAAAAAGTGATTCGTTACTGCAGTATACAGTATTAGTTCATAACATGCAAAAACAAATCATATCAACATACACGTAAGTGGTAGAAATGCCATATTATCAGATGTTTTATACCTCAACAATTCGCCTCCGTAGGAGCTTTGACGATACTTCTTTGAAGACCAGCTTCACATCTACTTCAGAAAATAGCTAGACAATGGCAATCACTAGTATGTTAGCATTCCAAAAAATTGAATAAGAGAAAAGGTCAGTTTCAAGCTACCATGAAGGAAATGTTAAGAGACTCACTAAAGGGAGAGGTTTTCGAGGGATGGGCCTAATGTGAACATCACCTTGGTCTACCTCACCTTCAGGAACAACTTCCTCGTCCTCGTCTTCATCCTCCAACAGATCCGGTTGTGCTTCTGTTGTTCCAAATGCTTCCTCATCAATGACATATCCCTTCTCAGACAATATTGTCAAGACCTTTTCTTCCAGAGACGATATTGCTTTCCTTCTAGGTAATTTGCTCTTAATCTGTAGCGCTTTGTTCAGTTCCTCACCAGCAAGTTCCTGTGTGCGGAAAAAATGAATCTGATACTTAAATATACGAGCTAAGATCATATCAATTCCATTTTTTGTAAAACAAAGGTGTATATAACATACCTTCACATGCTTGTATAGCTCGGGAGGTGGTAATCTGATAGCGTCAATCATTTTGGCCTTTCCGTATTTCTTTGCCAAAGCTTCAATAGCACTGCATGTAGCCTGTACAGCATCCTGGTAAAAGCAAAATCAAAAAACAAAAAAAAGCACCTTTAGTACCTAATCAAGATTTTAGAAGACTGAAACAATCCCAACTAAAATTTAAATACCTGTCCAACTTTAACAGCTTGGAGCAGCATTTCCTCCGGAAGAAAATTACTGTAGCCCTGTAACCCCGGTTATTTCCAATGAGCAAACGCTTAGTCAAGATAAAACAGAGGAGGAAAATTGCAAATCTTGAAAATTCAAGTAAAGATTAATCTTGACCTCTATCGTTAAAATTGCAGTATCTGTTCCAGCAAGAAACAAATCGAGCTGTGATTCTTCCATCTCCTTAACGGTTGGATTGACGACAAATTCTCCCCCAATAAGACCAACCCGAACTCCTGCAATCGCTTTTGAATTTGGTACTTCCGAAAGAGCACTGTGAAATTCATTTTAACAAAGCTATGTCAGAGTCCTCGACACAAAAAACTTCCCAATAAAAACACAATGAGATGACCCTACGTACACAGCTATTCCTGCAGATGTAACAGCTAAAGCATCAGGTGCGTGTAGACCATCGTAGCTCAAAACCTGGAATCACAAACAACCAAAGGTTCAATTACAAATGAGACTGAAACCAAGGAGATGAATACAATCACTTCATGAAAAAGCAGTAGGCAGACAGGACAACAGAAGTCATCATATATAGACAAAAGAAAGCGCATGTCAAAAAAGGTCTTTTTGTTTGGATTCGACCAAAAGAAAAGATATAGAGAGGCAAAAACCACCCTGATTCATCGTGAGTAAAGACTAACACGTAGGGAAGGCATCAAATAAAAACAATTCTTTCTACCCAATAACCCCATAAAAACGTAATAAATCGTGAAGCACCTACAGAACCATAAAGAAATACACGGAGAAGGACTATACCGTGGATAATATCTGAGTTTCGTTGTAGAAACCTTTGGGCATAGTAGGGCGTAAAGGTCTATCGATCAGCCTACAAATCAGAACCTGCATAAACATCAAAAATTAAGAAACATGTTAAGAAGGATGAAGAAACCAAACATCATTTAGCATTAGTAAATACCTCGTGATCTTTGGTTCTTCCTTCTCGCTTAAAAAATCCACCACTGTACCATAAGACGTTCCATTTAAGCTATGATCTAGTTTTCTCGTGGCAAGGGGATTAATAAACGCTTACCTAGTTCGACCTACAGCTGAGAATCGCTCTTGATAGTGAACATATAGGGGAAGGAAATCTGATGGCTCACTAGGGACATCAGCTAGACAAACAGATGTATAGACAATCTACAGTACCAAGTAGACAAGGTAAAAATCAGATGTAAAACAAACTGAAATAGAGCTAAAAAAGTATAGAAGCTAACTTGAAGATGAAACACACTTACAGTTTCTCCATCTGTCACTGTTACAGCAGAGCTTGCTTGTCTCCCCATAAGACCAGTCTCTACTAAAATCTACACAGAAGAAAGAAAACCAAGGTTTCATCAAAAAGAATCCTAGCAATTCTAGCTAAGCAGGCTCGATAACTAATGAATCCTAGCAATTCTACAGCTTACGAAGCCAGTCATCTCCGAAACAAACTTCAACAAATAGAAAGAGAAAATGAGTACAGCGTTTAGAAGAAATTACCTCTCTATTTCCAAAAGGAATTTTAACTGAAATGTGATTAGGAAAAGCCAGAGTCCCATCTCCGACGGAGTCAGCTTCCTCGGAAACGTCTGGCCTAACTAGAGCTCTGACACTAAATTTCCTCGAGCCACTGGCGGAGAGAAGAGAGAGCGAGCATAATTTTTCACCGCCGGAGTGAAAACGAGGGAAATTCCGGGAACGGGAAAGCTTGCTCCGGCGAATAGGCCAGAAGTGAGGAGTACTATGAAGCGCGTTACTGGAACTCGTCAGCATCTTCTTCTACTTCGACACACACCGTGAACGAGAGAGAGAGAGGGGCTTTATCCGTTCTTTGTAGACGCGGGAGCGTCTCTGTCTGTAACTCTATGAGTGTTCAGGCGTTTGCGAGTATAGTTTCGGGGTTTATAGCGAACCGGGATTTATAATTTCAAAACCAAAATTCTGATACCGAGCAAATTGGTCTGGTTTAGTTTTAAATACAAATGTTTAAATTAACGTTTAATTTCACCATAAAAGTTGTCCCCACAAAAAAAAATCACCATGGGTTTATTTGATAAATATATTTTTTAACCAAAAAAATAGTCTAATGGTTTGTATTAACGTGATCTTTATATTAGTACTACAAATCTAGTCTTGACAAAAAAATTAAATTACATTTTTGGTCGACTGTGAATAGAGTTTATCAAAAAAAGGAGATCCAAATTTGAATCCAACCAAATAATAGTAATCTGAATCTGAATTAAATTATGAAAATACATGAATAAATCTTATATGTTAAGTATTTCAAAAGATTAAAATCTGAAAATGAATCTGGGATCCAAGGTTGTACATAATCGAAAATTCGAGTGGCTAAAGCTGAAACAGCTACTATTACTTAAATTTTGGATATATTTTTAGTGGTTAGTATTAGATTTTTAGATATTTAATATATTTTTAATATTTTATTCTCATTTACTTTTTATTTTTTGTGGTAATTTTTAACGAAATTAATTTTAAAATCTGTGGATTTATCAATATTTCAAATATTTTTTAGTATTTTAGGTTGAAAACTATTTGAACCCTAACCGAATTCAAAAAGATCTAAAATATTTTGGTACCTTTAAATTCAATACGAACCCAAAGAAATTTAACCGAAATCCGAACCATAAAATAACCAGAATGGATATAAATGATTACTCGAACATTATTTTGATTTCTAGGTTTGTTATGGAATTTGTGTGCTTCCATACACATTCTCAAATCTATGGGTTATAACATAAAGAACAGTAAATAAAAGGGTTTCTTTGTAATTGAACAAACTAATCCGCCATTAAAATACACAACATCTCTCTCTTTCTCTAAAAAGATTCCAAGAAAACTTCTCGAGAGTAAAAATGGCGATGAAGAAACTATTGATGATCTCCTTCACTCTAACTTCTCTTCTCTTCTCCCTCCTCTACATCATCCCCACAACAACAACTCTATTCAATACCTCCAAAATCCCCAATCTACCCCTCGAATCCAACCAAAACCTCAACTCTACCCTCCCCTGTTTCGCCTACCTAATATCTGCTTCCAAAGGCGACGTTGAAAAACTCAAACGCCTTCTCCGATCAATATATCACCGTAGAAACCATTATTTAATCCACCTAGACCTCGAGGCGCCAGAGGAGGAGCAGTTGGAAATGGCACGATTCATAGCAGGAGAGCCTCTGTTTCAACTAGAAGGTAACGTAATGATGGTTGGAAAACCAAATCTAGTGACTTATAGAGGACCAACGATGCTTGCAACGACGCTTCACGCAATGGCTTTGCTCTTGAGATGTTGTCGGTGGGATTGGTTCGTTAATCTTAGTGCTTCTGATTATCCACTCGTCACACAAGACGGTACGGTGAGTATAAATTAGTTATACTCATAAATTTGAAGTCTTTATTTGGAAACTTTGGATTAGATGATTAAGATTGGATCTAGATTTGTGTGATTTATGAATGTGCAATGGTTAAGATCGGTTAATACATTGATTTTGCTGATAATAATCGGTTAATTAGCATAAATTTGAAGTCTTTATTTGGAAACTTTGGATTAACTGATTAAGATTGGATCTAGATTTGTGTGATTTATGAATGTACATTGGTTAGGATCGGTTAAGACATTGATTTTGCTGATAATAACTGGTTAACTAGTTGAATTAGTTCGATATGTTTCTTATTTTTCAAGGCAAGTGATTAGTATATTGTTGATGGTGTGTCTATTTCTACATTGTGATTGACTAAGTTTAATAAATGCAGATCTGATCTATGCATTTTCTGATTTGCCTAGAGATCTCAACTTCATACAGCACACAAGCCGATTGGGATGGAAAATGTAAAAAAAACTTATATTAAGTTTTTTTTTTTTGGTTGAACAAGTGATTTTAGTCTTAATGAAATGTGTAGGAACAAGAGAGGGAAACCAATAATAATAGATCCAGGTCTTTATAGTCTAAACAAGTCAGAGATTTGGTGGGTTAACAATCACCGAAGTCTCCCTACTGCCTTCAAGCTTTTCACAGGTTTTACACTTCTTCTTTAACTTTTAGTTAGTCTTACTTGAACAAGACAAAACTACTTTAGTTGATGTTTCTGTATTTAGAAGTTTACATGGTTGCAATGTCTTTTTCAGGTTCAGCTTGGACATTCTTATCAAGACCGTTTTCAGAATACTGCATAATAGGTTATGACAACTTACCAAGAACATTACTTCTCTACTACACCAACTTCGTTTCTTCCCCTGAAGGCTATTTTCAGACACTCATATGTAACTCAGATGAGTTCAAGAACACGACCGTGAACCACGACCTTCACTATATTGCCTGGGACAATCCACCAAAACAGCATCCTAAGACTCTAGGGACAAGGGATTATAGAAAGATGGTAATGAGCAACCGACCATTTGCAAGGAAGTTTAAGAGCAATGATCCTGTTCTCAATAGGATAGATAGAGAGATTCTGAGAGATAAAGGGAAACGTGGGTCGAAGCTTGAGCCGGGTCCTGGTGCTAGGAGGTTGAAGAGTTTACTAATGAGGCTTTTGTTGAGAAGAAACTTTGTCAAGAGACAATGTAGATAGTAAGTGTGAGTTTGTTATACATTGACTATATACGAAGAAACTCGCCTTGGGGTTCTCCGGTTCGGCTTTGGGTCGATACTTTTGGTTCTTGGACTCGAAGTCTCATGCGGTTTTTTTTTTTTTCAATTTACTTTAGGGTCAGTTCCGATACTTGATAAAAAGACCAAAATAAATTCGGATCATGTTAGATTGATTATTTTTTTTCATAGATGTATTCATTTGTACTCAAATATACTGATTTTATCTGAAAGTATTCAATTTTTTTGTTTTTGTTTAAAATATATTCGATTTTCTAAAATGTATCCAATATTTTTGGATTATAACTTAATTTTGGATATTTATGTATCAGAATGTAAATATAATCGAAATCTTTGATATATATAATTTTATTTCAAGTTATTCGGTGATCCAATCGATTCTCGATTTGGATTCAATATTTTCGGATTTTGAAATTTAGACTCTAATTAGTTTATTTCACTTGTTCGGATTCGGTTTGATTCCTATTGTTTTGGCATTACTGGTTCGTTTTTACTTGGCGGTGAGACCGGACCAGTTTAAGAAAACCCTAATTAGCTTTTCGGTTGGGCTATATCTCACCTGCCTGTCACGGACTGATTCTTTTATCGGATCAGGTCGTGCGGC
>OVAU01001927.1:0-13540 GCA_900406315.1 Biscutella laevigata subsp. laevigata
TGCAAGGAGCAATCATTCAAAGAAGGAGAATGGGTTTGGATATAATTGAGGAAGAACCGGTTCCCAGAAGAAAGGAACTCAAAGCTCAAGCCACATATACATGGTCCCTTTGAGATAACCAAGAAGATCAATGACGATGCTTATCAACTTGATCTCCAAGGTAGGTACTCAATTAGCTAAACGTTCATCACTGTTGACTTGATCTCTTTTGATGTAGACCCCACGGATTTGAGGACAAATCCTTTTCAAGAGGGAGGGGATGATACACAGATGCATAGCTTGGAGCAAGAGTTCGAGCTTGAAGAGGCGACTCTCGAAGTTCCCATTTGGCCAATCACTCGTGCACGAGCCAAGAGGTTTTCTACAGCCATCATGAAGGTCCTAGAGGAGCTAGACACTCATTGCCAACACTTGTGAAGGAGGAAGATCCTATCATTCATCACTTCCTCATTTCCTCTCCGAGTGACTAAAGCATGTCAATGAAGTCTTAAGGGGTACTCTTCCTACCAATGAGGTTTGTCCCACTGGGTTTACTCATTGGAGATTTGACAAGGCCCATTGCACTAGACCTCATCCAAAAGGCCGCACCAAGGACGCTCTTCAAATGATCTAGCCGTTGGGAGAAGGTGCATCTTTGGTCCTTATCCATTTAGTCTTTGCTATTTGTCCTTTTTACCCTTTTAGGGTTTGTTCTTTTTCGCTTCCTATACTATTTAAAGGTTGTAGCCATTTGGCAAAGAACTTAACTTTCAAACTTTTAAGCTTATGAGAAATCGTTCTCTCTTTGGAAGTTCAAACTAAGGGTGTGTCATATCACTTAGGGTTTTGGTGTGTAACTTCCAAAACCAAGTATTTCTATCTCTCATCTTTCGATCTTGTTCACGTGTTCTTCATTTTCAAACTGCAATCGCATCAACCATCTGACAAAGCATCATCCGACCATTCGTCAAGACCTCAAACCATTCCATCAGCCTAAGCTCGAGTTTCTCAAGATCTATCTCGACTGTTCTTCAATGTTTCCATAAAGATCTGGGATTGCAAAGTTTGTAGCATTTGGAGGCGATTAGGGCAGAGGAACTCTTCGAGTTTCTCTTTGTACGACCGCATGACGTAGCCACGGCCGTACACCGTGGCCTCATTTCAACTCCTCCGACCAAACCTCCTCCTTTCCAACATCTCTCTTGACTACATCTCATATTTTCCCTTGAAAACCAAGCACACCAAGTTTCAGCTCCGTCCAAGGCGATTAGCGTGTGAGACTTGGATCTATTTCCCTTAGTACGGTCGGCGTAGTCGTACACGACCGTATCCGACAACCTCGTTTTCACTCCATCGACCTAAACTTTCTTCTCCCTGAATCTCTCTTGACTATATTTCTTATTTTAGTTCATTTTAAGAGTTTGACAAGTTTTATATTGATTGCTCACAGGATTTGACGGAAGTCGCTTGCTTGACCATCCTTCTCCGGCTGGCCCAAGGCGACTCGAGTTGTCAAGGTGGTCGATCTTCAACTGCGCGTGTATTAAGTAGACTACAAATATTTTAAAAAATAATAGTTAGCTTAAATATTAATTATAGGAATAAATTTTACAAAAAACTTTTAGTTTAGTTAATACCTGAATGAATACCTCGTTAATCTGCTCTGGAGTCAGCTCTGGAGGGTGGGAGGTGCCATCTGACGCATGATCAGGATCGAGCTGACCCAACTTCTCCTGGCGCTTCTTCTCAAAGGTCTCAGCCACGTTCTTCGCCTTCAAATCGACGAATGTCCCATCTGGCCGTGTATGCGTCTTCATGAACACATCGTTGAGATTGGCCTGTCTTCCGGTTTGACGCATCTACAAGGAAAATTCAAAAATTATATTATAAGTTATATTTTTTTATGAAAAAGCAAAATTAATAATAAAAATACACTTACCAATTCTTGTTGAATTCGAAGATAAGATTATTGGCCTGCCAAATGTTTATGGGGACCGAGACCATCCCAGTTGGAATTTTGAGATTTGAAAGCATTAATGCTCCTCTCTCGAGCTTCTGAGGTGTCCCAGTGCTGCTTCAAGATCTGCCACACATCCTCGGTAATCTACCTCGGACGCTTCCCCTTTTTCTTCCACCGGGAGACATTCCCCTTCATCCGACGGACGCAGACAGTGTCTAACTCCTCGCGCACCAATCCCGTAATAGCCGGGTCCCAGATATGGCGTTGCTACAGATTAAAAAAACTTAAATTAGTAACCGTTAAAACAAATGATAAATAAATAAAAAGTTAAAATAAATTGTAAATATACTGCGAATTTGTAGAAATATCATCTCTGGACATGGGAAGGAGTTACGGTCCAACTATAATATGGACCGCCAAACTTGTCCTTCAAAACAATTGAGATGGCCAGGGTAAGCAAGCTTTTGTACCGATCAAACCTACAAATTTTAAAAAAAAATTCCAAAACCAATTTAATAATTCCAAAACCAATTTAATAATTCTAATAATCATTCTAATTTCTAAAATCATTCTAATTATACTACCTAATTGTTCCAAAATCCACCTAATTGTTCTAAAATCAACCTAATAATTCTAATAACTATTAAGTTTTAAATTACCAAATAGTTTTTACGCTCGGGTCCTCGGATGGCACGGGAGAGAGGATGAGCAAATGTTCCCGACCCGACATACGAAGGAGCGCCTCTAACCGAGCCTCGTAGTCCACGACCGCCGCCTTAGCCGTCGGTGGAGGAGTCTGCTCTGGTAAGCTTGGGATGTTCGGCATCGGAAAACCCATCCCCGACGAAGATCCTGACCATTGTTGCATCCCCATCATCTGTTGAAATGATTGAAACGGGAATTGGTTCATCGGAGGTGACAGGAAGAGAGTCGTCTTAACCAAAGAGTGAGGGGTCGCTGGAGATGAGCCGCCGCCGGCGTCGTCGTTTGGAACCCACGTCATTCCAGCGCCCAATTGAGGCGAATTTTCGGAGCTCCCCGACGACGGACGACTTCCTCCGTGGCGGATTCGATTGCTACTACCACTTCCCGACATGATTCGCCAAAATTTGGGAGAGATTGAGAGAGATTTTGAGAGATTTCGAAGTGAAATTACGGGAAAGTGGCGGAGGAGGAAGGGATTCAGCGAAGAAGACGATACAGAGGAGCGACTGCAAGTAACGTGGCTTTGTAGTCGCTCTTCTCATTACTTTCTCCGTAGTGGCTCTTTAGCAACTTTAGAGCGACTCCGAATATTTTCGTAACCGTTAGGCGGCAAAACAAAAATTCTGAAACAAACCGAGTCGCTCTGGAGTGGCTAATGTGCAACTCACGAGCGACTCTTGTTAATTTTCAGCATTTTACGAGATTTCTCGGAACTGGGAATCGTATAGAACACGACAAGGGGTGGCTCTGGAGTCGCTCTTTTGCAACCCCAAAGCGACTCCTTGGTTGACCAAATGGGCTTATGTCACCGATTCGGGTGAAACACAAGGAGTGGCTATGTTGTCGCTCTTTTGCAACTCCAAAGCCACTCCAAAATAAAGAAAAAAGGATTTCACCAGGAATCGAACCGTGGCTTACGGGAAGGAAGAACCAAAGTGTTGAGTATCGAACGAGTAAGCCATATTGAATAATCTATTAATGGTTTACATTGAAAATTATATAAGGTTATTCTTAAGTTTTAATAACTTGATCGGTTTTTGCAAATATAAACCCGTTGTTCAACATCAAATAACCACATAAGTCTATTGTTGCATATATATAAAGTGTGTAAACCATGACATTTGGAAAAAAATTAAAAACTCGATAAATTATGAATTCCAACAACTTGAATGAATAAGGTTTCTTGTTAAGTGTAATGCTTATGTTATACTAATGTTGTAGTTTTCGATGTTACAATTTTTTTGTTTTAAATGTTGAAAATTGAGAATAAGGTTTATGAGTACAATATAATCATATAGTATCTTGAGCCGATCCAATTGACGGGAATGGTTAACCGAATTAAAATGTTCCTCGTAGTGGCTCTAGAGTCGCTCTTTTGCAACTCCAGAGCCACAAAATAGGGATTAGGTCTTGGGTATATTATGAGGTGGTGGCTCTGTAGTCGCTCATGTGCAAACTAAGAGCCATTGTAACGTTTTTCACTCGTAGTGGCTCTAGAGTCGCTCTTTTGCAACTCCAGAGCCACTCCAAAATAAAGAAAAAATGGATTTCACCAGGAATCGAACCCTGGCTTACGGGAAGGAAGAACCAAAGTGTTGAGTATCGAACTAGTGAGCCATATTCAATATTCTGTTAATGGTTTACATTGAAAATTATATAAGGTTATTCTTAAGTTTTAATAACTTGATCGTTTTTTGCAAATATAAACCCGTTGTTCAACATCAAATAACCACATAAGTCTATTGAGCATATATATACAGTGTATAAACCATGACATTCGGATCCAATTGACGGGAATGGTTAACCAAATTAAAAATGTTCCTTGTAGTGGTTGTAGAGTCGCTCTTTGGCAACTCGAGAGCCACCATGAGTGGCTCTGTAGTCGCTCTTTTGCAACCCCATAGCCACTATCAAATTTAATGGCTCCAGAGTTGCTCATTTGCAACCACACAACCACTTCTTAGGGAATATGGCACCGGTGGTATCATGGTTTAATTTCCAAAATGAGTCGCTTCATAGTTGCTCTTTTGCAACTCCAGAGCAACCAATGAGAACAATAGTGAGTGGCTCCTGCGTTGCAAAAGAGCAACTCCAGAACGACTACATTTTTAAAAAATTGGAAATGGGTTTCATCTTGGTTCGAACCTTGGGCGATTTGGGAAGGGAGAACATTTTTATTGCTTGTGAACCAGTGAACCATAGTACTACATCCAAACAATTTATACAACTGATGGTTTATATAAGGAAGATACTTCGTTAGTTTATAACCATTTATTATACAACGATTCATACATTTATTTGAATAGAGAATATTTACAACATAATTTCTTTGTTCGTCATCTTCATCTTCATCATCATCAGAACTCGATAGAGTGCAAAGAAATTCATCATCAGGTTCTTCATCATGAAGTATGAAAATGATATCTTCTCTTGCTTCTGATATATCTGCTAAATTATCCACGTCCACCTCCTCAATCGTATTTATTTCGACATCAGCGTTGGTTTCCTGTTGCAGAAGCGGCAGTAGTACGTCTTTATATGCTCCGGAAATACTGCCGAGCGGAATGACTTTCATAACATTGAGCAATGATTGCTTAAGTTGTTTCGTGCACGGGTTTGGTACATAGCATACCTGGTCGCACTGAGAAGCTGTTTTATACAGAACTTTAACTAATACAACAAATTATATTGAAAAAAGTTATTATAGAACTTAAATAAATAGTAATTACCGAATATAAAAGGCTCATATTTGTAATATTTTTCAGATGCAAATACGTCAATACCACCCCATTTGCTCTTTCTCGTTCCTTTACCTTATGTTAGGTCATATCACTCACATTTACAAAGTTTGATATTCAAGTTCACCAATCCTGCATACTGTAACTACATGATATATGTTATGTTTCCATAAAAATCAGTTTCATCAGATTGATCAGCATAATTTTCTCCTCTCACACATATCTCATAGTTATATGTTTTATTCCGAAATCTGTGGTTTTGGGTATGAAACAGATATCCTCTTGTACAGTATATGGGTCAAGTAGTTGCTTTATTAATGGGACCTTGAACTAACTCTTAAACCCATATTGGAAACTCCTTGTTTGTCCCATTTCTAGTAAGAACCTGTCAATTGGTGGCATTATTTTAGAACGGGATCATATATATGATATATGTTGGGTGTAATCACTGTATACTGTTTACATATTGTTTAACCCAAAAAGGGAATTCTGCGTCTCTTTTCGTAGAAACTCCATCTTCAGTTAATGTGGGAAACATGTAACGAATCTGAGCTTCGGACATGCTATATATAGTCCATAAAAACACAGAACATGAGAAACTCCATATTCAGTTATTTAAATAGTACTAAAAGAATCTCAAAATATCCCTCTCTAGTGGCCGAAAGTAATCACAATTACGCAAGATAAATGCGTGTGCGAAATGGTAATCTCTGTCAGATAGATATATCCCCTGACATCTTCCACTCCCACGTCCTACATGTCTGAAAATATCTGGTACGTCAGCAATAGGATAAACAGGGGCTTCGCCTTCATCAAATATTGTTAACCTGTACACATGCATACATATCAGTTCATATTTATGATTTACATATGTTTTTTAAAATATTTACTAAAAATATTATCAAATTTAGAAACCTTGATTTTGTTTGTATATTTGAGCCAAAGTATTGCTCAAAGAAACAAAAATTTTTGTCATTCACATACGATTCCACGATTGATCCAGCTGAATATCTTTTGTTTTTCGTCTTGCTTTTCAATTTTTTGAAAACCCTCTCAAATGGATACATCCACCTGTACTGTATAGGCCCACCACGTTCAGCTTTGTATGGAAGATGTACGGCAAGATGTTCCATTACATCAAAAAAGCCCGGTGGAAAGATCTTCTCTAGATTGCATAAAATGATGACGATGTAATCCTTCATCATTTGGACCCGATTTTGTTGGAGAGATCTTGTACATAAGTCTCGGAAAAAACTTCCAATTCCTACGAATAATTATATAGGTTCGATAAGTATATATACAACTTCACAGTTTTAGTATAATTACGTAATTTTCATATAAAATTTGCATACCAGATAGTGTTAGATGTACGTTTCGTGGTAAGAGTTCTATAAAAATGAACGGCAGCAACCGCTCCATGAATACATCACAATCATGACTCTTCATACCCGTAAAATTCCCTCCTTCCCAATCTACACAAGTGGCTAGATCTGATGCATATCCATCTGGGAATCTAACCTTATTTTTGACACATTCCAATAAGCGTTCCTTGGCAGCTGCATATACCCGGAAGATAGGAACAAGAGCTCTTTCACGAGAATCTAGATGCATCTCTTTCCTTGAACAGAATATGGCCAAATCCTTTCTAGCGTTCTTTGTGTCTTTTGTTTTGTCGTCATTCATCACAGTGTGCAAGATGTTATCAAAGAAATTCTTCTCTATATGCATGACATCCAAATTATGTCGTAGATCTAAGCCCTTCCAGTATGGCAACTCCCAAAATATGCTTCTTTGTGCCAATTATGCGTTTTACCGCCCGACTTCTTAACCTTGTGACCGTTCCCACCCCATTTAGATGTTGTTCGGGGATTAACTTGCAAAATTCGCTCATCATAAACTTGGGCACCTGTCAAAGATTCAGGTGGATAATATTTCAGAGCGTGTTTCCCTTTCAGAAAATTTGTTTTATTTTTCTGTAATGGATGATTTCGAGGAAGAAATCGCCTATGAAAATCAAACCAACACGTCTTCCTTCCATTTGGCAGCTGAAATGCCTTTGTATCGTTCATGCAAATTGGACACGATAATCTACCGTGGGTCGTCCATCCCGAGAGCATACCATATACCGGAAAGTCACTGATCGTCCACATCAGAACCACTTTGACGTTAAAATTCGTTCGTGATAATATATCGTATGCCAGAACTCCAATTGACCAAAGCTCTATCAACTCATCGATCAGAGGTCGGAGGAAAACATCAAGACTTGCTCGTGGTTGCTTCGACCCAGAGTTCAAAATCGTTAACCATAAAAATTCGGGATTCATACACATATCAGGGGGCATGTTATATGGAGTCATAATCACGAGCCATACAGAATGATTTTGTGACATACCAAACGAGTTAAAACCATCTGTGCACAATCCGAGGTAAACGTTCCTTGCTTCTCCAGCAAAGGCGGGATGTTTTTGCTGAATTTTTTTCCATTCCCCTCCATCAGATGGAAGAATCATTGTGCCCTCCTCTGACTAGTGCTCTGCGTGCCAACTCATTGTTTTAGCATTCTTCTCCGTTTGATACATTCTCTTTATTCTATCCCCGACCGGCAAATACCACATACGACTATATGGTATTTTAGCCCATCCGTCGCTACGCTTATACCTTGGTTCTTGACAAAACTTACATTCATCCAATGATTCATCTTCTTTCCAGTATATCATACAATTATCGATACATACGTCAATTATATGATTGAGATAGCTAAATTACGCATCAGTTTCTCTGTCTTGTAATACGAACCCGTCGCTTGGTTATCCTCCGGCAAAATCCTCGAAATAAGCTAAGTCCAACCGTCTACGCATTTCTCCGCCATATTAAAATCTACCTTCAGATTCATGTATTGAGCCGTTATAGATAACTGTAAGTCCTCTTCATGACAACCATCATACAATGGATTTTTTGCTGCTTCCAACATGTTGAAAAAATTCATTGTCTCCTCGTTTGGACGTTCATCCTCGTTTGGTTCTACCGAGTTTTAATGATTACCAAGATCAGTAATATGATCTTCTTGGTTATCAAAGTTATTATTACCCACATCTTGTTGCTGATCATTATGACGTGGTTGATCAGTATTGACATAATAACTAGTTCCCAAATCAACATTCAATTCTTCCCCCATACGTAATAATTAGCCATAAATCCTCTGCTTAACAAATGCTTCCAAACTTTAGGTCCCGGGAGAAATTTTTCGTTATTGCAACTAACGCATGGACAGTAAAACTTACCCCCACTGCTTTGAGCAATTGGCTAATTGTTTGTCATGTTCATGAATTCTGCAACTACCGCGTAAAAGTCGGCGAAAATGTTATTCGTCTCCTCATCAATTCTTCGGTACATCCACTCCCTTGAATTCCAATTATTATAAGGATTTGTCATTACTCTTTTTTCTCACTTTCTTTCATTTAGAAATTTTGGAGATAATGGGGTATTATATAGAGAAAAAGAGAGACTACAAGTGCAACTACGGAGGAGTGGCACTTTTTTGGTACACCTTAACCAGCTGATATTTTAAATGTGCTATAATCATTTATTTGCAACCCATGAGTAACTCCACTGCAAGCACTTGACCGCAGTGGCTCTTAAGTCGCTCAAAGAGCGACCACGTTGCCAGCACATGTTTTTTGCGACTCCATGAGCGACTCCTCATCTATGACTGGGATTTTTAGTCCTTCTGTAGTGGTTAAAATTTGCCACTCCTGACATGTAGTTGCAACGTAGTTGCTAAAAGAGCCACTACGATGAAGTAGTCGCTCTTTAAGGACTATTTAGCGACTTTGTGTCAATAGTAGCTCTTTAGTGGCCAAGTAGTCGCTCAATTTAGCAACTTCCACCGAAGTCGTTCTCCGTAGTCGCTCTTAGCCTGTTTTCTTGTAGTGATTAGAAATTAATAAGTACTAGTCTTTTCTTTTTCTTTTTCAAGCATTCTTAGTTAATCTATCAATCTTATAATTTTCTTATTCTTCTCTAGACGTGGATCATAAACAAAAGAACAAAACCGAAAACACTTCCTTAACTTCTGAAGGTTTTCAAAATATAGAGTAAATATCGAAGAATTTTGTGGATTATCGATCATCTATAATAGATTAATGGAGTATGTTACAAAAGTCACCTCCCTTCATTAATTGTTTTTGAACCATACTCTTCATCACCCATATTAAAGCTTTGAACTATATATGTACTGGTGTTATGCTTTTCCTATTCTTATTAACATATAAGCTAAAGGAACTTGCCTATGCCTTGTTCGTTTACAAGCCGCTGCGTTAGCGGTAGCGACACATGACGAAGACAAAAATATGGAGAAGAATAAAAAACAATCGTTGAGAAGTGACGTCGGAGACCTTCATAAGTGACACTAGAGAATTAAAAACAGTCGCCGTAAATTCGAGCGGCAATAACTATGTCTTCAGCGTTAGTATTAATAACATCCAGCGATTGTGTAGCTATCAATTTGTTCTTAGTTTACTTCAAATTTTAATTGCTTTGTTCATACAACTTTTAATCACTGGGTTGTGTAGCTATCGCTACTCCCGAACATGGCTATAGTATAACTTATTACTCTTAAGCAATTATAGACAGAGACAAATCTATGACTATGAGGATACATTTAGATACAAGGAAATTTTGGGATATAATAAAATATTTGTTCTTTCTAGATTTTTTTAAGTAGATGAAACTTGATAGAGAACATGATTGATTCTTCTAGGACCAAAATTATAGGTAAGCAAATACAAATGATATATGGTATCTTCGAAATCATCTTTTCTTTGACTGCTCTTACTCTGTGCAAGTTTGGTACAACCTAGTCAGGAATCTGAGTTGCTTCTCTACAAGTTGGTTGTGTCTTCTCCAGATGCTCTTCATGTGTTGTTCTTCTCTGGATTCAACTTTCCTTATCTGCATTACTTTCCAGGCCACTATCTATCTCATTTGGCATGATCGGAACTATTAGCCTCATGGCGGCCCCTCCACCCCTCCCTCTCAGATGGTCATACAAATCTCTTCTATCATTTGGCAGAAGACTATCTTTGGGTCCAAGCCGCAAAGATAAGCTTCTTCAGCTCTGGTTTGCAACCAGATAGCTCGTGCGACGTATGCGAGGGGTGTGTTCTTTTCTTTAGTCAGATTTTATCTCATTGAATTTTCCTGATTAAGGTTTTTATTGAGAACCCTTCACATACTCCTCTTTCATCCTTCCCGTTTGTTGATCCTCACCCCCTCCAGAGCTTCTCTTCTTTGTCTTTTTCAGTTTCCTTCTTTTCCCCCTTTGGCAACGTGGTTGACATCTCATTCTTTGTAGAAACTGTCTTTTTTGTTGGTTAATATATTTTACATTTCAAAAAAATGAGGAAGAGGGTGCTCTCCTATTGCGCCACGTGACACATTTTCTATAAAAAATATAATTATGTCATTAATAGTGTAAAATGTAACAAAATTTCAATGTGACACATTGATTAAGTGTATATTGTTTAACATATATGTTATGAGTTAAATTCTCTATGACGTAGTTGCTGCCAATGAATGATATAGTTACAAAAGTTGTCATGATTAATAGGTTTTTGAGGTAAAATCAAATATAAAATTATTATTTCAAAATATGCTAAAAATAAATGAAATTTATTATTTATTCTTGTTATAAATAAATAATATTAGAAGTTAAGTTTGAAACATAAAAATAAACTATTAATTGTATATAAAATTATTGTTATGTTTCAAAAAATAATAATAAACATAAATAAATGAATTTTATTCACTTTTTATAAATAAATTATTTCAAAATTTAAGTTTGAAACATAAAATAATTAAAAAAAAATAAAATTTAAATAATGTATTCATCTATTTAACTAACACGGATAAATCAATCTTAAAACAAAATTAAGTAATTTTATAGAATAATATAAGAATATTGGTTTTCAAAGTTTCACATAAAATCTAAAATTATAAAATTATAGTATATGAAAGAACATTCAATAATAATAAAAAATAAGTAAGGTATAGTAGAGATAAGTGATGAAAAAAATGGTATGTGTTGTAATGTTATAACAACTTTATACATACGTGATGACATATTATAATATATGTTTTTGCTTTATTGTTCAAGAAGATGACTTACTCGAGAGTTATTGTGATTATCATGACTCTGAAAACAAAAATGGTGATGATAAACATGCTTTTGTCTTCCCATTATTACCTCTGTCAATGACGTTCAAGTCGATAACAGTTATAATATAAAATCCTTGAGTCGCATGATTCAAAATAAATTATCTGATTAATTTCATTTGACTAAAATAAAGGAAATTGACTACTAAAATTTTACAATTATAAAGATTCAAAACTATAAATTACAAAAAAATATTATTTTTCTTAAAAAAGTATTCAAAACGAAATAAATTATATATATATAAATATTTTTAAAATATAAAAATGAAACACTGTTTTGTTTGTAAGTGCAACTAAAATTCAGAAGGTTCTATGTTCTAAAACTTGAGCCAATTGTTTTCTCTTTCTCTTTGCTTTCTATATCATTGGAAGCAAATGTTTGGGCTGCTAATGTGCTCGCCAATGCCTTTCGCACTTCTTTCGCACTTCTTGTTGCAGCCTCTCAAATTTGTTTATCTTTCTTGTATATGTTAACCATCTCTTCTAGTTTCACCATTTGTAATTTCGAATTGTGGGAAAAATCAACCACCAAGAAATCTAAGCCGACCAAAAAGAAATTCTCGAAGGTTAAAACCGGTTTGAGGAAGTGAGAAAAGAGAGAGGAAAATAATCAAAAGTTAAGAACATCCTTAATGACCTAGGAAAGTAAAGAGAAATGCCTTTGATCGATCTTCTATTGGTAAAGACTAAACCCCTACACTTAATTTACTTCAAGAGTCAACAAATTGTGTTTGGGCATTCATGTGACTTAGGGGCCCTTGTGCTAGGTTCAAGTTGTGTTGTGACCATACGTGCGTTATTCTAAGTCACTTTGAGGGTCTGATGTTTCTCGTGTGTGTGAGTGTGCCAAAAATTAGCAATGAACTTAATCGTTCTTGAGCCTTATGACTTGCTCTTGGGAACAAGTAAAGTCTAAGTGCGGCGGTGTGATGAAAGTATAATTTACTCTCATTTAGCCTATATTACTGATAGTTTTGGTGTTACTATTGACTTGATATTGGATTTCTTTAGTTGTTTGCATAAGTTTATGGGTTTTTGAGCAAAATGAGTGCATTGAGTGGGAAATCGCTAAAACCGTTGAAATCGAGCTCATAATGAAAACAATTCACAATTTCCAAATCAAACACGACCACGATGCAAGTTTGAGCTTAAATCAAAGCTATAGACGTCTAGTTTACACAAAATTTTTGCTCATGCCATTTGGAGTCCTAGTCCAAGAGATAACTCATTTCTTGCAATCGTGTTCGAAGGACTTGATCGTTAGCCGGTAGAGATGTAATTTTTAAAGCACTTTCCAGACTATGAAGTGATGCGAGCCTATCATGGATGAAAAGATAATTGAGTCAGCTTTCCAAATCCACAAAGTATGTTGGACCGTAGAGCTATCATTGCATCACCCAAGTGGTGTCCAAGCCAGTTTAGGCCAATCAATTGTGCGGCCCTGACAGCGTCACCTTCGGGATTTTCTAGAAGACTCTATCACAAAGCAAAATGAAATGTTTCAAGGCTTGACACTCACTCCTCAGCATTGAATGGATGCAATATTCATCAATCACAAAAATAAAAGTCTTGCCCGATATTGCCATTTCGCTTAAAGGAAACCCTAGCTCGCCTCATCTACCTCATAACTATATAAATACTTTAGTCTTAATGCTTTTTAGAGAGCTTGGATGTTCGTAGATCATTATATTTAGTTTAGGGTTCTTGAGTGAAGATAATTGAGGTCGAACTGCTTATCTTAGTGTGCTCGAGTTCTTTAAACTCTACTGACTTGTTTCTTGCCAAGCAATAAAATGTTTCTTTTCTTCTTCTTGCTTCTGATTATTGTCTTCTTATTTCTTACTTGCTGTTGGTAAAAAGGTTTTTTCCGCCCCTCCACTTAGGTAAGCTTCCTTCTTGGGTGAAATGCAATTTAGATGCTACGGGAGCAAGATGGGTATGAATG
>OVAU01001929.1:0-13534 GCA_900406315.1 Biscutella laevigata subsp. laevigata
AGAACCTGAAACTGATGTTGGCTTAATAAAAACGAAAAAGGTTCAATTTATACGTTAAATATACTCGATGAGATCACATATACATGTAGTTGCTAATTTTATACATAACATAATGAACTTAACTATCCTAACTATGAAAATCATGGTAATTTCAACATTGATATAAATATTGTTAATAAACCCGTTAATTTGGTATGATTTGGATTTTACGTAGGCAAATGTAATTCGGGACAATGCCAAATCATAGATGAACTTTAAAATCATGGTAATTTCAACCTACCCGAAAAATATATTAGGTATATAAAAAATTAATATGAAAAATGGAAAATAATATTAAAAAATAAAAATCTAATAAACATTGAAAATATCATAAATTTTTGAAATCTTCTCATAAATAAACATAAAACTGAGATTAAAACATTAAAAAGTACATTAAATATCAATTAATATTAATATTAAAAATATATTAGATATTTTAAAATACTAATAAATAATTGAATATTTAAGTTTAAGTTCAAGTCTTTCGCATACAAATTCAGTTCTTAGTTTGGATCTTTCAGACACTTATTTTGTTTTCGGTTTAGATTTTGTTATGAGTCAGACCAAACTAACAATTGTGTTAACAGTCTTTTAAAAATAAGCTACTACCAAATATTATAATACAGTAGCCTTGTAAACAAGTTTTTATCTAAATAGAACTAGTTTTATTTGATTATATATTTCTTGTTATACATCATTTTAAATCTACTATTTTGAATAAAAAGTAAGCGGATATTAAACAAATAGAATACAAAATCAGGTAAAATAGAAAATCTACGTAGATTTTACAAATTTTAGGTAGTACAAATTTTAGGTAGAATATAAATTCTAGGTTAATATAAATTCTAAGAAGAATACAAATTCTATATGTATATAAATTTTTATCTAGTGTAGAAGAAATTTAGTTTTAAACAATTTTATTGATAAAGTTTAGCTCCATATTCTACATAAGGATGCAATCAAACATCACATTATAAATTTGATTTCACATGTAATTTAAATTAGAAATTCAATACCTCGTGACTAAGAAAAGTGAAACCTTAAGAAAATGATGGCGTTGATAAGAATATTTTGTACATAAGAAATTTAAGAAGGAATATAATGTTGAAGAACGAGAGAGAATATAAAGATAAATAACGATGAAATTGTATATTATAAAAGGAAAAATGTAATTTTATAACAAAAAATTATTTTGCAAATATTTTTAAGAATATTACATTCATTAATATGAGTTAAGGTTATCATAGTAATTAGAATAAGTTAACAACCAAAATGTTTAGTTCTACAAACGGGGAGAATATATATTCTAATTAACTAAATTTCCCAACAACTAAAATAAAAAACCGAACTGAAACTGGGGAAAAACCTGAATGGATAGAAAAGTTAACTATCTGAATAACCGAAACCGAATCTAAATTAAATAAAAAAATGGAGACCCGCAAGATCTGAATCTAAGACTAAGTATTGAATATTTATTAGTATATGTTAATATTTTTAAACAGTTGATATATTTTTTATGTTTAAAGATTAAAGTTTTTTGATATTTAATAATTTATGATTTATTTTCAATTTATGGATATTTATGAGAAGAATTTAAATATTTATTATTTTTCATTTTAATATTAATTTTATATATTAAATATAATTTTCCGATACGATAACTCGAATGGAACCCACTTACATTTGAACCGGAAAAAATCGAATGAAGCCTACAATTATAGTCCATAAAAACTGATAATTGAATAGTTACTACATAAACCTGAATGGATAAATGGATAATTGACTGCTCACCACTATATAAAATTCCACTTACAATACCATTTCTAAGACAATAACAAAGAGTGATTCTTCATATATGTCTATCAAAAACAATGTGAGAAGTACGTCTGGGCATTCGGGCGCCCATTCGGGTTTTGGGTCAGCCCAATCGGTCTTCGGGTCTAAATTACCAACGAAATGTAGCTCAATTGGGTTATAGAAAAAATTCGGTTTTGGGTTGGGTTTTTTTTTCGGGTTCGGGGGTTTTAAGCATGAAAGTTGGACTCAAATGGGTTTTTAACAAATTTCGGGTCAGTTCGGGGCCAGTAGTGTTTCGGGTTTTCGGGTCGGATTCGGGTATTTTCAACAAAAACTATTAAAAAGTACTCGAAATACTAATAAATCTGAAAATTTAAACTACTTTCATTAAATATATCATAAATTATAAAAACTAAACATAAAATTGGGAATAAAACATTTAAAATAAATTAAATATTAAATATTGAACATTAAAAATTATATCAAAGTTTTAAAAACACTTAAAATATTGAATATTTAAGTTTAAGTTCGGTTTTTTCGGATACCCATTTAGGTCTCGGGTTAACCCAATTGAGTTTCGGATATAAATTACTGCTTGATTGTAGCCCATTTGGATTTTAAAGAAACTTCGATCTGAGTTCGGTTCGATTTTTCTCGGGTCGCTTACGGGTTGGTAATCGAGTATGAATTTTTTATCGAGGACTAGTGAGAAGTCATGATCCTAAGATGAAATTAACATCTAAAAGTCTAATAAGCAAAACACGATCTTCTTTATGGAAACACACAAATCACATAAGTCATGAAGCAGAAACAAAGACCAACACTTCAAAACATAGAAAAAACAGAATTTCCTTAAATTGGTTAATACCACTGCTTTTTTCACTATCGTCTTCTTCAAAGATGGAAGGGCACATCTTCTGTCGAATGTGTTGTATATTACAATATTTTCATACGTTTGTACTTCACCTTTAATTTCGATATATTGTTTTAAACTAGAATTGTACCCGCATAATATGCGGGCCGATGTGTCTTTAATTTATAATATTACTATATTTTAATTTTATAAAAAATATTTTAAAAACTTAAATGTGTCGTTAATAAATATTAATAAATAATTCTCTATAAATTTTAAATTTATTTAATTTTATAAAGTTTTATTTTGAATAGAATAATAATATTAGTTATATATTTAATTTGGATCATGATTTTACATGTTGATAAACCCGTTTGACCATTGTATTGAAGATAAAAATTCAAATGATTTTTTGATAAAAGTTGTTTAAAAACACGTTTCTAACTAAAAGCACAAATCAATTATTAATATAATTTTATTTACTGGTATATTTATTAGATTTATATGTACAAAATTGAAATCTTGAATTATATTTTATTCTATTTGTCTTGGAAAAAATTCCAGAGTGAAACTTTATATATCAATTGGTTAATAAGATAATCTTTATTTGTTATTATATTTTTGTTAGATTTATATATATCTTGAAAAATTTGTATAATAAATTTCAGTTTATATTTATTAATTTTTATTATACTTATTGTAGGAAAATTTTGAAATTTATTTGAATTTATATAATTTTTGAAGTATTAAAATAGTATTGGATTTTCTTAAATTTTTTTTTTGTCACACAGATTATTTTAGATTTATCTAGAGAAATTTTCATATAAATTTTTTAATTTCTCTATATTGAAATTTCATTAGATTAGTTTTAACAGCATCTCCAATTCTGAATTTACAATTATATTTATATCAATTTTATTCGAAGATTTTTAGTTGGTTCTTTAAATTGATTTTTCGAATGACATATATGTAACTTTTAATGAGTTTATTTTATATTCATAAAGTGACTCTAAAATAATATTGTAGAAATGTAAAATACATCTAAGAGGATAAAATTATGTATAGCATAATTATTATAGAAATACCAGAACTTATATTTTAATTATTGTAATTATACTATGTATTGAATAAATGTGTATATTTTGTATTTTTCATAAAAGATATATGTTCACAAAAAATATGTATAATTTAGGATATACTAAATTATATTTCGATTTAGGTGTAGGTTAAAAATATTAATATACCTGAGAAGATAAATTTATGTAGAACATAATTATCCTATATTAAAAATTATATTTAGATTATAGTAATTATAGTTTATATTGGACAAATAATCTAAATTGAATATTGTGAAATTTTAAAAAGAGAGGTAAATTAGAATCTTGTTGAAAAGGATAAATTAAATATTAATTATTTCAATTTTAAAAAACCTTGTTTAATTTGTTTTTAAAACTAATATTATTTAAAATTTTGTTTTTTAAATATTATCTTGTGAGAAAAAAATTAATTTTTAATAAAAAGTTTTATACATATATTTCCAGTTTTACCCTTAATGAAAATTACATAGATTTTCAATTTTATCCTTAATGAATATTTTTATTTTGTTCTTTAAATTATTTTTCTAATGGCATATCATGTAATATTTTAATGATTTAAAGGTTATTTTCGTAAAATTTATTCTGAAATAATACTATAGAGATTATATATAAATTAATGTAATTATACTATATATTGGACAAAAAAATCTAAATTAAATATTGTGAATTTAAAAAGAGAGAAAAATTAGGATCTTGTTGTAAAGGAAAAATCAAATATTAACATATTTGATTTTTTAATTATTTTTAAATCCATTTTAATTAAAATTATATTTAAAATTCGTTTTTAATATTTTTCTAAGTAGGATATTTCAAAAAACAAAATTAAAAATATAACTATATTTTTTTATCTTTTAAAATCTCAATATTTAAATTATTATAACTTAATTATTTGATTACATATATTTCCAGTTTTATTCTTATTGAAAATTACATGTATTTCCAGTTTTACTCTTAATGAATATTTTTAATTTGTTCTCGCTGTCAAAGTTTTATACATCGATTTTGGTAGGCGGAAGCAGGACATGACGTATGTCGGGAGTGATGTCGCTACCGCCTTCACCAACACCTCACGTCCCCCAGTCGATAAAAATCTGGACGACCAGTGGTCGATCCTGCTCTGCAGCATTTCCTGTATGAACGCAAAGATCTTACTCTTGGGGCCCCCATACTCTTCGGTAAGCCTATATAGTTCCCCATCCCACCTTCTTCCGAGATTCCCGTTTGTGGCCCAATTTTTAAAAATGTAATTTTCAGCTTTTTCACGTATAAATATGTCCAATTTTTGTTTTTTTGTTTGTGGCCCAAATTTTTTTTATGTATTTCAGGGCCGACCCTGATTATAACGCTCAAACAATTGGCATCGTCTCCAACTGTCACGATGGTTCCACTGATTATCATATTTATTCATACATCTTATCATGTATATATTATGCAAGTTGGCATGATATCAACTTGCATAATCGCTGAATGGTGGAAATTAAAAGAAAATTGCATAATAAAATATGCAGAACAAAAATTGCATAATAAAAAGTTGTTTAATGAAATTTTGCGTGATTGGATAAATTTTGCAGAATGACGGAAGATAATTTAAAACTACCAATATACATATATATCTTAGATAATAATAATTTCTTAAATAATTTTTCCACATATGACAATATCTTACATTTATTCATTATTTTAGTTTTATTATTTTATATCTATTCAGTTTTACTAATTTCTAACATTCATATTAATAGATACATCTAATAATGTTATTAAGTCCAAATCATAGAAAATATCTCTGAATATAAAAACTACAAAATATTAACTCATTTTGACAACAAATATCAACTAGATTACTATTATTAATAGCTTTAAGCAAATAAACTACTAAAACCACACTTAATTGCCTAACACATATTCCTTTGTATTTTTTTAGGCAAAAGACAATTTTATGTTTCTACGTTTTATTGAATTTTAGGCAATTTTTCTTGATTGGTAAAATTTTTGCATAATCGCATTAGAAAACACAATTAGATAAATAGCCAATTGGCAATCGAAGCGTTCGACCCAATTTTCAAACGCCTCGTTACGTTTTTTCAGTAAAGTTTAACTTTCTTACAAAACAAGATTAGAGTTATTTTGATGCTACAATACGAAATCCAAATAAAGTCCAATTTTTTCGTCTTGTTATAATATATAAAAGGAAAATTAATGCTAAAATGGTAACACATGTTCAACTTCTCAGTGGGGTTAGATGCAATGCAATTATTTGAAATGACATTACTTCTTTTGTGCACGAGGCATTGTATTTTGTGAACACACACTTTATACCAGCTTTTGACCACCAATTTATATATCTTTAACTTTTCTAAATATTTTTAAACTTCTTTCTCTAAAAATACCAAAAGAATAGTTGAAGCGAGATTCAAGATATAGAAGTATATTTAAAGTGAATCATCTAACAAAAGTGCCATTGATGAGATTAATAATCCTAGGGATGAGCCTCGACTTTGGAATTGTCTCCAAGGTTTCAAACCATCTCTATTGTCACTCGGGATAGCCGATGTCATTATTTTTTAAGTATAGGCGGTCATGCTTGGATACATTCTATTTTACTATCGAATTCTAGTGGTCTTTGTTTCTCTTTATCGGATTCTGTTTGAATTCTGTATTTGGGTCTTTTTGTTGTAAAACTCTACTTCTGAATAATATAATTGAGAGTTTACAAAAATTGGACCATATTTTATCTATTAAGATTAGTATTAAAATTTGGTATAACATTATACTAATCATAAAGAATGCATTTTGTTACTTTTACTTATTTTCAACATATTTTCTAGTTTGTTATGCCGAGAATGTTTCATGTTGCATGATTTTTATTTCATAATTAGTAAAGTATTTTTTTCTAATTATTTTTTCCTACGTTATGAATTAAAAGGAATTTAATTTTACAATAAACCCAAACGAACCTTCCAAAAATTCAAAATCACTAGAAAATCCGGTTAGAATCACTGAGTATCGAAAATTGGAAAACTAAACCGGAGAAAAAAGCTAATTTTATCAATCTAAACCGTGAGACCTTAACATATCCATGCAACCTTTTGAATTGCCTCTTGGATCATTCCTGTCGTCGCTATTTTTGTCCCTTTATGCTGAAACCAACATCAAACCATACATATTCAATTTTGGTCTACTCATATTCCGGTTAAACAAAGCTTGGTGTCAACGAATGTACCTTGCAATTTACGGTTAAGCAGAGTAAACCGTCTCCGGTTGACGACTGTACCGAGTGAGAATCCAAGTTGAGATCACTAATCACATTTATTATCTCGAGCATTATCCCTTCTCTCCAAGCGCATCTAAGCTCAATAATCACTTCGTTACCAAACGAACCGATCCTTAAATTATCGGTTAGATCAGCATAACCGGAACCAGTCGGTTCATCTTCTCTTACATTCACATCACTCTCCTTCCTCTTGCTGTTCATACAATTTGCCGATGCTCTTTCGTCCTCATGATCCTCAGGTTTCTTCCTCTTCATCATTGTCATTCGCGTCTCTATATCTGTAGATTCTCTGCAAGATTCCAATTCTTGAACTCGTGTCTGCAGTTCTTGAAGATACTCGATTGTATCATCAAGAATTGACACTTTATCTATCTGTTGATACAGGAAGAGACTCAAGATTAGTTCCTCCAAAACGTTGCTGAAAGAGAAACGTTAGATTCAGTTACCTTACTAATCGAAGGAATGATTGATCTCAGTGTCATGAACCGTTCATTCAATTTCTCGCGGCGTTTCCTCTCAGAAAACGCGTGGTTTGCGGTTTCTTCTGATGTATCCGGTAACGACATCTCTTTCTGTTTCATTAGAGGAACCTCGAAGAGAATCTTCTTTATCATCATCTGCGATTTCTCTCCCAGTGTTTTTGCAGATGAAGATCTCTTCCACCGCGTGAAGCTTGATCGCTTATCGAAGTTCTGAAACTGCGGTCCAAGGATTAGCTGATGTGACGTTTTGAAAATTGTCGAGATCACGCCTTGATAATGAACATCATCGTCCATATTTACACCGCTCTGTTCTTGAATCTGACCTAACCGTTGAACCCTACTCTTCCTTGGATCAGAAGCAACTCTCCCCGATGTCCCAACAAACGTCTGGGAAACGCAGTCGCTAGAATTTAGCGATTGGTGAACGCAGTTACTGAGTTCTTCGTCCATAAACTGCCAGCTTTGTACTTGAGACGCACCACCACCATTAATTCCTTCCTGTATGAAAGAATCATGCTCCTCTGGTTCTTGGCCAAAACCGCTCGTCGAAGTTGTAGGAAAAGCTTCAGTTCCAAATACCGGAATGTATTTATCATCTGTAAAAGGATCGAAAACTTCTTGATGATAGGATCTCGATGATATTGTAGCATAAGGTGGAGGAGCTTCAAGGAACAACGTTTTCACGCGTTGTATCACGTTCAGGTCCTCTGTAATCTAAGACGACAAAGAAAAAAGACAATTAAAAGCCTTGTGCCAACTGTTTTGATAGTTATGGAAGCTTACATGTTCGGTCGTGCCGATCTCAAGAACTCCTCCAAGAAACGGGAAGCAAACCACTGTCTGAAGTGAAGCACTCTTAAAAGACCAAAACGCCAAAAGGAAAAAAAACAGCGTTTTCAGTTATAGCGTTTTTAAGCGCTTTCAATGGCAACAAATATGCAAAACTTACTTTAGCAAGAAGAGAACGAGTGAAGACTTTACTATCGGCGTTTTGAGCGTTGCAAAGCCATATTGGTTCTCCGTTACCGAATACTCCTCCGGGAATTCTACAGTAAAAGACGAAAATACCCTTTTAAATTTTCTAAAGAGGAAAACATAAAGTATTTTTGTTTATATTAAAACAAGAATACAAATTTAAACCGATAAATAGAAAGATATTTGCATTTGTTAGATTAGTCTCCTATGGATAATAAAGGTTGTTTTTGTCCTTTTTATGAGAAAAATAATAATCAAAATGTTTTGTGTGAAAATAAAATTTATATAATGATTTGTAAAAGTAAGTTAATTTTTATTATATCCACCCATAAAAATAATATAATACGAAAAAATAAGTTTTACCGTATCAAACATAATCTTTTATGCAGAAAACTTTTTAAAAGACAATTTAATAAGAAAAAGAAAATTAATGAGATACATTTTTGTGTAGGGAAAGACGGAATTACCCTTCACCGATGTTGAAGACGAAAGACATGCAAACTAGATAATACCACTCGGTGTCGGTGAGATCTTCCGGGGAGAGAGCGGCGGCGGAAGCTCGTCTAGTGACTTGAGAGCCAACGGAAGTTGAGGATTCAGCGAGAGAGAGAGATTCGTAAAGCTCTCTGAGCTGTTCGCTTCTCTCAAGATCTAACTTGTCGGCTTTGACTTCCCCTGCTTGAATCGTCTTCCTTGTCTTAATGTCTCCATTGTAATACCCATCTCCCCACTCCAACACTCTTCGTTTTTTACAGAAAAAAGGAAAATCAAAATATAAATCGGATTAAATAGCGTTATGACTAATCAATCAGATGTTATCTGAGTTCTTGATTAGAGTTTCAAGAAAATTTCATCAAAGATTGAATCGAGCCCAGAATTGTTATCCGAATCGAAACAACAGTGTTACATGATTTCAGTTCTTTAAGGCTTTCCATTTTTATAATAAAAAAGGTTTATGGAATCTCTTATCGTGGAGAGAGCCAAGAAAAACTTTAGATTCAGACAAAAGCTAATTTGTAAGGATAATTAAGAATAGGAGAAGTACCCAGGTTGAGAAGCAGAGACAGACCAGAAGATTCCGTAACTCCATTGAATGTTTCGAACTGAAATTGCAAGTTGTTTCTTTAGATTTTCCGACACCATTATGTTTTCTAGTCCGGCAGACATAGCTTATTCATCTCTGTAGCATCTCCATGTAAGCCAAAGAAAGAAAGAAAAGAAGCAGAAGGGATTTAAAGGTTTAAGTATGAGTCTATGAATCACGAGTAAGTTAAGTTTTTAGACGACGATGGTTGTTTGGTTTAAGCAGGAAGAAGACAAGAAGAGCAAGAACATTTATTTTGTTGATATTTTATATAAAAAGGAAAAATTGAGTATTACTTTTTTGAAGTTACAATTGTCGTGGTTGATATTGAGCTTTGAGTCGAGAGAAAAAGGACAGTGTCCGAATCTCTTTAATGGATACTTAAAGGTTTGTGTACGTTTTATATTATCACTGAAATTTACGAGGAAATTAATTTCAAGAAAAAGGAGTCGTAAAAAATAGTCAATATTTTGTTACAACTTCTAGCACCACTCTCCATTTGGAATTTTGTTTTTTTGTACTAGCGAATTTTAATGCTAGAATTTAATTTCTATGTTTAACTAGTAAAAAAAAGTAGTACTCATTACCTTTTTTTTCTTCTTTCTTCTGTATTTCTACATCTTGGTATTTGAACTCTTTGCACAAAATCAATTTAGGTCCTTTTTTTTCTTCTACATCCAATATATGGATGCTCGTATTTATGTTTGCATTTAACATATGAATATAAATTTATTTGTTTTTGTATTTCTCATAACATTCAATGTTGCTAAATAATGTTATCCAACGTTTTCCATAAAAATATGATTCTATATATTTTTGGAAAAACATGATTTTACGTTTTTCAAAAATTTATCCCACATTTTTTGAGAAAAAAAAAATACGAGATCAAAAAATGAAAAATATAATTATGCATTTGAAAAAATGTGAGTCAACATTTGGGGAAAAACGTAACTCCGCATTTTTCGGAAAAAGCGTGATGATACATTTTCAGAAAAAATAGCATTTCATGTTTCCTCCAAAAAAGTGATTCATCATTTTTCGTAAAAATGTGGTTCATCGTTTTCGTATGAAAACGCGATTCAACGTTTCCTAAAAAACGTCAACGTTTTCCCTAAAAGACGTGATTCAACGTTTTCCCTAAAAGACGTGATTCAACGTTTTCTCTAAAAGATGTGATTCAACACTTTCCCTAAAAAATGTGATTCAACGTTTTCCCTAAAAAACGTGACTCAACGTTTTCCCTAAAAACGTGATTCAACGTTTTCCCTAAAAACGTGATTCAACGTTTTCCCTAAAAACGTGATTCAAAGTTTTCCCTAAAAAATGTGGTTTTGCGGTTTTCTTGAAAAACATGATTCAATTTTCGAAAAATATGATTTCGTTGCTTTCCTGAAAACGTGATTGTACAGATTTCCTGAAACATGTACTTCCACGATTTTACCAAAAAACTTGATTCCACAGTTTAAAAAAAAAAACATGATTCCCCTATGATTTCAAATTTTCCTTTTTTATAAAATAAATTTGTATTTTTGAGAAAAATGTGTTCCAACAAATTTTAGACGTAAAATTTAAACCTCTACATTTTTAACATCTGAAAAATATGAGTTGATCCAAATGCATGTTGCATCTCGATGTGATTCAAAAATAATTAACCTTGGTGCATATGCAATATATGGATACAAAATCGAACGAACTTTGAATGTAACAGAGTTGTTTCTAGAATAGGTAGAAACTATCGGAATATTTAATAATTGTTGTTAGTCCAATAGTTAAATACTTGTCAATACTGCTAGTAGGTCGGATTTTGAATTCTCATGAAAGTATTTGTTTTTCTTATTTATGAGAATTTGAATTAGTGATGTGACTCATTTGTGACCCTTAACTTGACAAAAAAAAATGTCAAAATACTTTTAAAAATAAGACCGGTTTTAGATAAAAAAGATTATAATGAAACAAGTGACCTGACATCATAATCAAGACGAACCAATTTATATAAAGATATAAACATTTTCACTTAGTGCTAACTTGTTTTATGTTTATCCAGCATACTCCATAAATTTGCAAAAAATAAAAATTTATCCAAACAACACTCATATAAATCCAACCAAACCATTTGCCACCCAGAGAGGCATTGGTTAGATCTAATACGACACAAAGTAAACAATATTCAGGAAGATTCTTATTTCAAGATAGACTAACTGTAATGGTGAAACTCGAAGACAGATACAAATTTAATGTGATGCCTCGAGGAACACCCGCAAACAGACAGACAAGTTTGTACAGTATTGACTAGAATACCTTGCCTTGTTTCAATCTAGACAGTTTCAATTTACATGACTTATTTTGTGATAATATAATAAAAAATATTTGTTAATTAAGAAGGTAATAAACATGAATGCAAAAGTCAAGTTTTGTTTTTTATTGATTCATTTTAAAAATTTTCTTTTTTTCTTTAAATTGGATTTGCTTCTTACTTTTTGTTCTACAAGAATATTTTTTTTTTTGTTATTTTTGTAAATTATATATGTTTTCAGAATATATTATTCTTAAATATAGTATAAAATCTGGATATTTGATTATTTTAAATACTTATAATTTTTTTAAACAAAACAATTTATAATATTATGTATTCGATAGAAATGAAATAAATCGCATATCATACAAATTTTCTTGATATTAACTTCTCGATAAAGTCCAAATATATACTCTTTATATTCCTCAATATTTGATGTTCAAAGGTTTTCCACTTTGATTAATAAAACATAAAAAGATCATTTAATTTATCTATTTTTTCATAAAATATCATTAACTTCACCTATTTTAACCAATCAAAAATCATACTGTATAATATTAATTGTTTTTAGCTTTAAATTTTTGCATTGAAAATCGAAAACATTACTTATAATGGAACAAAAATAAAATGTTTAAACCACGAGGAACGAAGAGAAGGGAGTATTGTAGAAGAATTTATGAAGAAAGTCTGTAATGTAGTTATGGATAAAAAATAGTGGTGGGAATTAATTAAATGAGAATTAAAAAATATTTATTTAAATGAGATCATTAATAAAGAAGAAACCAAGAGTCATTGATTTCATAAACTATGCTTCTAATAAAATCTTTGCATCTCCCTAAATTTCACCCCTAACTAGGACTACTTGTCGTGTTTGTACGTTGAAAAAGAGTTAATACATTTTTTAAAATTTTATGTATTAATTTAATACTATAAGTCATAATAAAATTAACTCTAATTTGATTAGACTCGCTCACCTAGGTCCAAATATAAAAACTAATTACAATCTGCCTAACAATTTCTGTAACGTTGGGAGATCATATTTCAAAACATATAAACAAAATTAAACACACAAAAAATAGAACCAATGACTTATATAATTCAACCATATTGAACTTTGAACAAAACTCTAGATAACAAACATTCTATTTAAAACAAATCCTTTTAAAACTCCACAAAATAATTAAGATTATTCTCTGTTTGACGTTTCATACATAACTTGAATTTTACGTCAACACATCTTGAAAATTATACTATTATCTAACAAATCGTAATATTGGTTTCCTTAATCTGCAAAGACCTATACAATTAGAGAAAAAGCTACTATAGCAATTTTATATCAACCATATGTGTTTAATTCAGTCATACTTTAATCAGTTTATGAAACATTTTTTGTCATATAGTTTTTATTTGTACAATGTGGTCATCTTGAATACACACAAACATTAGATTATGGAGCCTATGGTCTCTCCGCACAAAAAGGCTCATTTTGACTTTCGTTAGATATAAAATAATTTGATTATGCTAAACCAATACTACATTTGTTTTCACAGTAAAATAGTTAGATGAATAGAACGGTTTTTATACAAGACAAAAATTCAGAAAATACATAGGTGCTGTTCGTTTGCTCATCCAGATGCTTCACC
>OVAU01001930.1:0-13534 GCA_900406315.1 Biscutella laevigata subsp. laevigata
TTATCAAGTTGTGATAACCTTGTGAGATACAAGAGAAAGATCATAAACGAGTAGTTTATTGAGAAATAACGTGTAAGAACAAACATCGTAATCAATAGTTAGAAACCATTGTGTGAATCTTTGATGTTTAAGAGTAACATATGAAGAAAGTTTGATGACCGAAAATTATGTTGTGCAAATAAAACGGAATACAAAAATTGAATCGAAATTGGCAAAAAAAAATTAAATTGAGCTAGAGAAAAAATTTGAATAGAAAGTAAATTTTATTATCCAAATAACTTAAACGAACTCGAACTAAATCGAAAAATATGGATATCTAAAATATCGAACCTAAGCCTAAATATTGAATATTTATTAGTATTTTAAAATTATTTTACATATTTTTAATGGTTAATATTAAATTTTTAGATACATAATATATTTCTAATGTTTTATTCTAATTTTATGTTTGTTTATTAGAAAAATTGAATATTTGTTATTATTTTTTAATGTTTAATATATTTTTAATTTTTAATTTTAAATATTAAATTTTATATTTGTAATATATTTAACAGTATCCGAATTCAAAAGGTTCCAAACAAAAACCAAAAATAAAAATAAAAATAACCGAACATATTTTGTAAACTTCAATCCGAAAAAATCAAAAATCCAATAGATACTAGCCTCACCCTATTAAAAGTAGGGACATTAAGCAAAAAACACACTTTCAAGAATGTATTTAGATAAAAAGACACTTTGCTCTCTTAGAGCACTATATAAGCATATATATTGATATATTTTGATTGTAGTTCCAAAAGTACCCTCGATGAAGAGTGAGATTCATGGATTTGTATGAAGAGAAATTTTATTTTCTCTCTCCTGAAACAAAACCAATTTTACGTGATAAAAAACATTATTTGGCTTTCTCTCTCATATTTTTTTTCTATTTTTCTTGTACAAAAAATCTAATATATATATTTCAGCTAAGAATTCGAATGAGTCATAGTTAAAGAAGTTTAATATCTTTTTATTTCCAATAATTTAAGATGTATTTTGAAAATTTTTTGGTGAAATTCAGTGTTCTTGGAAAGTCGTCTGTATGGACGGAGATGCATGGACGGTTAAATGTAGAATTGTCCGTGTGTACGCAGATAAATGTACATTGTAATATGTACGAGTTTGATTTTGGTGGACATAGCTATATGTACGCAAATAAGATCCAAAAACTTGAAAAACATGAACACAAAACTGCAATATCAAAAGTAACATAAAAGAAATTTCTATCTCTCTTCTAATTGTTGGAATACTTTCTTTTGCTTAAGAATAACAGACAACAGACAACCTGTGATACATAACATATTTAAAATGTTAAAACACAGGAAAATAAATTAAACAGCAAATAATACAGGAAATTGAACATGGGTAATTAACCACGCAAACGACAACATGCGGTATGTGACTCATTACATAATGCAAAAATGGATTTGGGAAAAACTGAACATGCGACGGATGTTGAAACATGGTGTTGAAACAAATGACGAACATAAATGCTAAGCCACATAAAAGCGAACATGCGGTAAATGAAAAAGTGAGATAACTAAGCATTAAACACCATCTCCTGGGAACTGAACAAAAACAACAAACCACGCGGACTCGACCATGGGGCATGTGACTAAATTATGTAATAAAAACGGATTTGTGAAAATGAAATTGGGGAACTGACCATGCAATATACACCACAAAACAACGAACATGCAGCAAACAATATGCATCGGTGAATAATTTCGTTGACATGCAATATGCAATCAAAAGTCGAATGTAAACGATAATCCACAGAGAATTGAACATGCAGTGCATGAACAAAATCCAACATACCCGACGATGAAAATGAAATGAATAAGAGTCGAACATATCCAATAATCCATACAACTCCGCAAGCACCACAAAACCAGATCTAAACTTTTTTAAAAAAACATACAAGAAGAGAAGAAGCACGAGGAGAAGAGGAGATTTGTCGGTTATCAAAATCAGAAGAAGAAGAAGCTCGAGGGGAGAGGCGGCGCAGGAGAAATCAAGAGAAAAATTAGGTTTTAATAAATGAGGGAAAAGGAAAAGTATAGAAGAAAAGAGAAGAGAGAGAGAGCAAGTAAAGAGATGAGAGAAAACAAGAAAAATGTGTGAGTGAAGAACACGATGATGGAGAAGCATAAGGAAGAAAGAAGAGAAGAGAGAGAGCAAGGAAAGATGTGAATGAGTTGTTAAGGGTATAATAGTAAAAAGGTATGAGGAAAGTGCCTCAAAATGTATGAGTGCTTTATCCTCTAAATTCTTTTTGAAAAGTGTCTTATTATCTAGATAGTCCATAAAAATAAATAGATCGTTAAGATTTTATGGAGATTAGGAAATTTCACAGAAAAATTATAAACTAGAACAAAAGATAACATAAAGTTAATCAATATTTATATAGTGACACACCCGACGTAATTGTACTTTAGAATAAATACCTCCGTTGGTAAAGCATTCTACGAAGTAACCCTAGGTCGCAGGTTCGATACTCTTCTAGGTTTATTTTTCTCCAATCATANTATTTCCTCTCCAGCCGTTCTGTATCTCCCGCCTGTTACTGGCTTTTCCTTAAACCCTAAAACCACGTTCCTCCACCGTCGTCTTTCTCGCAGTAAGTTTTCTTCTACTTTTGGTCCCTTATTCTTTTGTTCTTTTTTGTGGCTTCTTGTTCTCTGACGCTGATTCGAACTTTGTCTGATTTGGTTTATATTTGCAGCTTGATTGGAGAGATGGAGACAACGACGGAAATTGAATTCACTAAAAAGCCGTACATAGAAGATCCCGGTCCTCTTAAAATGTATGCTCTTTTAGTTTTCTGCTCAAGTTCGAATCACCTACGTAGATATAATTTTCCCAATTACGCTCATTCCAGCTGCTGCATCATACTTTGTTAGTGATATTTGTTCTAAGATCATAACATTTGGTTTGGTTCTCTGAATTTTTTTCATGTTAATTGAGATAATTCTTCACGGTTACAATTTCCTACGTGACATTTTCTCGGCTAACCTTTCATGATTGAGCTTATGATAATCCTACTCTGCTGCAATGAATAATATGTTGACTTATGGAGTTTTCTATGGATGTCTGATGTGATTTCTGGTTTGAGATTTGATCATGTGGAGTAGAACTTGTTTTCTTGTTTTTCCTGGTGGGATTTTGACATTATTATATCTGCAGACATAGCATCCATTTCTCAATGCTTTCTGATCTCGAGGTCATGAAAGCCTCTGAAGTTCAGGTATGGAGGAATATGTACTACGAGTCAAATTTAAAACCCATCGAAGGCGGCTTGTTGGATCCTCGAATGGTATTTGATTTTCTTATATATACCTTTTATCTTTTGGTTTAACTTCTTATGCCCATAACCATGACAAGTATTTTATGTGAAGTTTTGCCTTCTGTAGTTAATTGCTGCAGTATATGTAATTCTAAACATTCTCTAATCCAAGATGCCTTTGTCTATTTTAAGAAGATGATTTCTAAATGTTTTGTTCGTACAGGGTCCTCCGAACAAAAGGGCTATGTGCACAACATGTCATGGGAACTTCCAAAATTGTCCCGGACACTATGGATATCTGATGCTTGACCTCCCAGTTTACAACATTGGGTTCTTCAATACTATCCTTGACATTTTGAAGTGTATTTGTAAGGTAGCAGAGTTACCAGATTAGGTCTCTCTATTTTCTGTTCTATTTTATTTTAGTTGACGCTTTTACTTTTTTTGAATGGAAAAGGTGGAGAAAAATACCCCTTAACTTATTTCTTGGTAGATGCCTTTTTGAAATCCAGGCAAACCTTATTTGCATACAATTGGTATTTAGTCTGAGGTCTTTGTAGCATCAACAGTACTTCACAGATAGTTTTTTTCCACAGCGGTGCTCCAACATGCTTATTGACGAGAAGATGTATGAAGATCACTTGAAGAGGATGCGAAATCCAAAAATGGAGCCTTTGAAGAAGACTGAACTGTTTAAAGCTGTTGTCAAGAAATGCAGTACAATGGCAAGTCAAAAAGTTATAACGTGCAAAAAATGTGGCTACCTGAATGGTATGATTTCTAACTAGATTTTGCTAAAATATTTAGATTAGATTATCCTTTTTGAAGGTTATAATCTTAGAACCTTGATTTCTTTTCTCTCATCTTTGGTGAAAATTTAGTTTGGGAACTTTAAGTTTATAAGTAGAGCAAACTAGGAATTCACTTTCTTTTTACTTCTAATATCTAATGCCAAAATCCTGTAACCTCTGATGTTGGTTATTCCGAAATTTATGTTATATTCATGTTCTTGTAACAACCTCTTCCTACCCATTTCAGTTTGATATCCTGGTCATGGTTAATTTATTGATCATTTCAGGCATGGTAAAAAAGGTTGCAGGGCAGATGGGTATAGGCATCAGTCACGACCGGTCAAAAATCCATGGTGGAGAGGTTGATGAATTTAAATCTGCAGTATCCCATACTAAAGAGTCCACCGGAGCAATAAACCCTCTTACCTATGTTCTTGATACTAACTTGGTGCTTGGAATTTTGAAAGGAATGAGTGACAAGGTATATTTGGGTTTGTAATTATAATTCCCATCCTTTTCTATCTTTTTTTTTGTCACACATCTTTTTCTATCTCCTTTCCTGCAATTAGATGATATTTTGGCTATTAGAGGAATTCTCTTTTTACAAAATAATTCAGTCATGCTGATATTTTTATTTTTCTGAAATCTATAATAGGACTGTGAACTTCTCTATATTTCCCATAGACCTGAGAACTTTATCATAACGTGCATGCTTGTGCCACCTTTATCGATCCGACCGTCTGTTATGATTGGTGGTACACAAAGGTTAGCTATCCTTTAGTTTATCTTTCTCATGTCAGTTTTCTACTGTTGATTTTTCTTGAAAGAATGTGTTTTCTGGCTGCAGCAATGAAAACGACATTACAGAGCGATTGAAGCAAATCATTCAAAACAATGCTTCTCTTCATAAAATTTTAACTCAACCTACCGCATTGCCCAAAAACCTGGTACAAGGAGTTTATATTGCATATTTTTTCCCGCTATATCTGTCCTCGTTTTAGTTAACTCTCATTTCAAAATGAATTATGGCTTTATTCAGTTCTTTTGTTATTATTTCTGGTTCTGTTTTTCGTATTCTTTCTTATTTGTCTTGGATTTCTTTTTAGCAAGTGTGGGAAACAGTTCAAAACGAAGTTGCACAATACATCAACAGTGAAGTTCGTGGTGTTCAAAACCTGCCAACCAGCAAGCCACTGAGTGGAATTCTTCAGCGTCTCAAAGGAAAACAGGGACGTTTCCGTGCAAACTTGTCGGGAAAGCGTGTCGAGTACACTGGTAGAACTGTTATTTCACCCGATCCCAATCTGAAAATTACAGAGGTGATTTATCAGAACGGTGTTTATTTGTTGCTTTTTGTAATTTATATTTTATTGCAACTTATCACAAAGGTAACTAAACTTTCAGGTAGGAATACCCATCCTTATGGCTCGGATCTTAACTTTTCCTGAATGTGTTTCCCGTCATAATATTGAGAAGTTGAGGCAATGCGTCCGCAATGGTCCTAATAAGTACCCTGGTGCCAGAAATGTCAGATATCCAGATGGTTCTTCAAGGTATTTTCGTGTGCTAGTTTCATTATTTCTTGGTTGATGGAAATTGGGGAGAACTTATCTTGTTGAATTAATATATCCAGATAGCTTCTTTGCGCAGTCAAAATGATTTTTAGTTTCAGTGAAGTTATAGAAAATTGTAAATTTTATGTTCACTTGTATATTGGTTTGGTTCTTGGTATAGACACACACAAACAAGTGAATCACATAGGTAGAAATGAAAGATAATTTGCAGTTAACAGCTTCTACGCTCTCAATGGAGCTAAACCAAACCACGTGAGTTTCAAGAAAAGTGCGCTGAACTGAAGTAGATACCTGATACACCTGAAGGACTTCATAGTCCTCGTAGAGTGTTTGCTTGTGCTTGGCTGTTTGTCGGTCAAATGGGAACATTAATGCATTTTATTTTAGGACTTTGGTCGGCGACTATCGCAAGCGTATTGCTGATGAACTGACCATTGGCTGCATAGTTGACCGTCATTTGGAAGAAGGGGATGCAGTTCTTTTTAACAGGCAACCAAGCCTGCATCGTATGTCCATCATGTGTCACAGGGTCAGTGCCGCTTTAGAATGCTTAGTCATAATCTTTGCGTGCTCTCATAGTAATCATAAGTTTACCTTTGTTGTCCCGCAGGCAAGAATAATGCCTTGGAGAACATTGAGGTTCAACGAATCGGTTTGTAATCCATATAATGCTGATTTTGATGGTGATGAGATGAACATGCATGTACCACAAACAGAGGAGGCTCGGACAGAGGCTATTACTTTGATGGGGGTACTTTCTCTTTCACTTAGTATCATATGAACGTTTCTTGGGGATAGTCAATATGCATTGGCTACACCTAGCACTATACATGCCTATATTGATTCACACAGCATACAAAATTACCAGATAATGATGAGATGGAGTCTTTGCTTATCAAATTCTATCAAAAGATTCTGGAGTTGAGGGAATTATGAGTGTAAATTGCTAGAAAAATATCTGCTGTAAAGGGTATATGAATGATCTCGATGGAGAGATGGGTTGCTAGATTAAAAGCAAGGAAATGTTAAACGCCTGACAGACATGTTGTTTTACTGCTCCTTAGTTTTCTCTTCAATGTGATCATTTACTTCACCCTTGGTTCGTATCTCAGGTACAAAACAATTTATGCACCCCAAAGAATGGAGAAATTTTGGTAGCATCAACGCAGGACTTTTTGACATCTTCCTTTTTGATAACAAGAAAGGACACATTTTATGACCGTGCAGCCTTTTCACTTATATGTTCTTACATGGGAGATGGCATGGATGCCATAGATTTGCCCACACCCACAATCCTTAAGGTATGAGACTTCTGCATGTTTCTCACCTCTTTAGTGCATCAAAACTGGCGTGACAGTGGTACATAGAAATACCGTGTTGCCGTGTTCCATATTAACTACCTTCTTCGTTTTAATTTTCCATCAGCTTGCTGTCATACTTCTTGTATTCCGTTGTTTCTGATTTTAGAAACTGAGAGACAATAGGTCTTCGGTTTTCAGTCCTTATCTTTGCTTATCTTCGCTTCGCTTTCTTTTACTAGAACCTCAAGGTTATAAACATACTTTGTGGCCATCCATGTCAGTCCAAAGGGGTGATCTTTGTATATCACGTGTTTGAAACTGCTCCAGTTGCAGTCAGTCTGGATCTAGTATGGGTGTCTACATTATTGTCTCTAGTATAATGAATGAGTTCAAACTCTGTTAGTTATTGATATTTTAATCTGTCTTGTCAAGTTGTGGACACTGGAAATTCTTCTGCTATTTTTAGCATTTTTTCCCTTGTATTTATTTTTATCAATATGCTATTTTTATGCAGCCGGTAGAGCTTTGGACTGGCAAACAGGTTTTTAGTATTTTGCTGCGTCCAAATGCAAGCGTCAGAGTCTACGTAACTCTTAATGTGAAAGAGAAGAACTTCAAGAAGGGAAAATATGATGAAACGATGTGTGTAAATGATGGATGGGTTTATTTTCGAAATAGTGAGCTAATATCAGGACAACTGGGAAAGGCTACTTTAGGTAAGCTTGAGATGGAATGTAATATATTGCATATGCATCAGATTACTGCTCTTTCTGGAATATTTTTTCTTATATGTTGACCATGTGAATTCTCCTCTAGGAAATGGAAATAAAGATGGATTATATTCTATTCTACTAAGAGATTACAACTCCCATGCGGCTGCAGTCTGCATGAATCGGCTAGCAAAATTGAGGCGAGTCTGCATATGGAATTGTCTTATCTTCTGACTGATTGTTCCTTGATCTTGCCGCAACACTTCGATATTTATTATCCATCCTTATCTTGCTTATTTGCTTTTACGCTTCATCTCTGTAATAATTTGATAGCTTTTCTTATCTTGTTTTATTCAGTGCTCGGTGGATTGGAATTCATGGCTTCTCCATTGGAATTGATGACGTTCAACCTGGAAAAGAATTGAGAGAAGGAAAAGAAAAATTAATCAATCAGGGATATAGGGATTGTGAAAAGACAATTAAAGATTTTGATGTAGGAAATCTGAAACTTAACGCTGGTNCAAGGAAAAGAAAAATTAATCAATCAGGGATATAGGGATTGTGAAAAGACGATTAAAGATTTTGATGTAGGAAATCTGAAACTTAACGCTGGTCTTGATTCTGTAAAATCATTGGAAGCTGGTATCACAGGGATTCTCAATAGAATTCGAGAAGCAACTGGGAAGGTGAATACGTAGCTTCTATTTTCAGTTAGGCACTAACATATGTGATTTACTATTTACTTAGATATGCGTACGGCTAAGGGCATGGATCCCATGATTTCTGATTTGTCATCAAAATCAATGATCTCCGTTCTTCCATGCTTCCATAGCTGCTTGTTTCAAATGACCGAAAAAATCTAGGTTTCCTTTTGTGCTGGTTTGGATAGTTAAGGAATGCGTTCAAAGTTCCTAATGAATCCTTGTTTACTACCAGAATACTAATGCTTCAACTTCTCATAATATATGTGATATACAGCTCTGTATGGATGGATTACATTGGAGAAACAGTCCGTTGATCATGTCACAATGTGGTTCCAAGGGATCTCCGATCAATATCAGTCAGATGGTTGCATGTGTTGGTCAGCAAACAGTTAATGGTCGCCGTGCTCCTGATGGATTTATAGACCGAAGTCTTCCTCATTTCCCTAGGATGTCCAAATCACCTTTAGTAAGTAAACTGCTTCCTCCCCCCAAAATTATTTCTGTATGAAGATGATATGTTAAGGTTTTTGTTTTATTTTCATCTCTCTTACCTTGCAATTACACACCTGGATTATAACCCCTCTGGACAACCTTTAGCAAAATAAATGCTGCTACTGCTCCTAATTACCAGAAATGTCCTTTTCCCATCGCAGGCTAAAGGTTTTGTTGCTAATTCGTTCTACAGCGGTCTTACTGCCACGGAATTTTTCTTTCACACTATGGGTGGACGAGAAGGTCTAGTCGATACAGCGGTATGCTAAAATCCTTTTTTGTTTTTTTTTTGGCATCCTAGCCCACTGGAATTTGAAAAAGTTATTCATGAAAGATACAGCCATGATGATTCTTGCCTATTGCAGGTGAAAACTGCCAGCACGGGTTACATGTCTCGTAGATTGATGAAAGCCTTGGAGGATCTATTAGTCCATTATGATAACACAGTGCGAAATGCCAGCGGATGCATACTTCAATTTACTTACGGGGATGATGGAATGGACCCAGCACTAATGGAAGGAAAGGATGGAGCTCCTCTGAATTTTGACAGATTATTTCTGAAAATTCAGGTGCTTTTTCTATTTTCTATATTGGTTTGGTCTCTCTTTATTTAGACCGTCATCGCAATTGGTAGTTGCATTCCGCAGGCCACATGTCCTCCTCGAGCACACCATAGTTATATTTCTTCAGAGGACTTGTTGCAAAAGTTCGAAGAGGAATTAGTAAGACATGATACAGGTCGGGTTTGCACTGTGGCCTTTGTGAAATCTCTTAGAAAATTTGTTTCCTTGCTTGGAGTAAGGTCTGCAAGCCCGAGCCAGGTTTTCCATAAAGCATCCGGTGTGACTGATAAGCAACTCGAGGTAACTCTCTTTGTCTTCCTTTTCCGGAGAACATTTTGCATTTTGCATCTCAGTATCCCTTGTGCTGGTCCTCGAATATATATAATATATTGTTAGCTACTCCAATCGACCAAAAATTATCACTCCTGTTCTCTCCAGTGGATAGTTTCGTCTTCATTAATAATTTGAAGAAAAGTTTCCATTTCCTAGTGGTGTTTTATGATGAATAGTGCCTCTGATATGTATAAATATGCAGGTATTTGTGAAAATTTGTGTATCTCGCTACCGGGAAAAAACAATTGAAGCTGGGACAGCAATTGGAACCATAGGAGCTCAGAGTATTGGAGAACCTGGGACACAAATGACTCTAAAAACTTTTCACTTTGCTGGAGTTGCAAGCATGAGTATCCTTGTTGAATATGCTTATTTTCAGAATTTTGCTATAAAATTCGTGCATATGATTAAGTATGTGCGCTTTAGTTGTTTTGATTTCCTGATTCTTGTTCAGATATCACACAAGGAGTTCCGCGAATCAATGAAATCATAAATGCTTCCAAAAATATAAGCACACCTGTCATCTCTGCAGAACTTGAGTACCCCCTGAAATTGACTACGGCACGATGGGTGAAAGGACGCATCGAAAAAACTACTTTAGAACAGGTTCTTTTTCCCTTATATTTTTATCTGAATTGCTGTACATATCCACTCTTTGATACTCGCTGCTTCTTGTTTTAAGTCCACATTGCAAACTGATGGCATTATATACATATCAACTATTGAATCGTTATTCCAGCACCTACTTGTTAGATACCCTCTCTCTTTATCACTGTTTGTACCAATGAGTTTGCCAAAATCCACTTGAATTTTGGACCAGGTTGCGGAGAGTATCGAAGTGCTAATGACTTCAACATCAGCATCGGTGAGAATAATTCTTGACAATAAAAAAATCGTGGAGGGATGTTTGTCTATATCCCCCTGGTCGGTAAAGGATTCCATCCTAAAGACCCCCAGAATCAAACTGAACGATAATGTAAGGTCTTTATTTGTTATTGCTGTATTCATTGTGGTGCACAGAGGTCTTGAGTATCTTTGCAATCTAAATTGTGCAGAATATCAAGGTTTTAGATACAGGATTGGATATTACTCTGGATGGGGATAGAAGTGGGATTCATTTTATTCTCCACAATATGAAGAATGTGCTGTCAAAAATTGTAGTGAATGTAATATCCGCTGAACCTCTCCACTCATGAATATACATATACATATATGTATTTCTACGATTTTTTTTTTTAAATTTCCTTCATTTGGAACGATTTACACGGGTTTCACTGTTTGAGAGAATTCGTTCTTTGTAATTGTTATGATAGGGGATCAAAACAGTTGAACGAGTTGTCGTCGCAGAGGATACACATGCAGAGAAACAATTAGATGGGAAGAAAAGCTGGAAACTGTTTGTCGAGGGGTAAGTGTCTCGAGCTTCAAGAGATGAGATTGTCCTCTCTTCTTATTTCCTTCCTATAAGTACTAGCTTAGCTGATGGTTCGTGTACCTTGTTGGCCATGGTTTGCTTTGGTAACTGTTGATACAGTTCATTAAGCAATCTTTGTTTCTTTTTCTGAAGCCACGGATTTGAATTATCAGTATTTCACGTGCTTAAACCAAACTTCTAAACACAAAAATATCTGTCTATAAACATTACATTTTTCAATTTGGATCCCTATCGNTAGGAATATCGACAGAATGTACTTTCTCGTTCCTGTTATCTTAGATTTTGAAGCTTTAATTTGAAATATGTTTCANATCGACAGAATGTACTTTCTCGTTCTTGTTATCTTAGATTTTGAAGCTTTAATTTGAAATATGTTTCAGAACAAACCTTCTGGGAGTTATGGGGACTCCAGGAATCAATGGGAGATCTACTACAAGTAACAATATTGTCGAAGTGAGCAAGACACTGGGAATTGAGGCTGCGAGAACGACAATTATTGATGAAATAGGTTCAGTTATGGGACACCATGGTATGAGTATAGACATTCGTCACATGATGCTTTTGGCTGATGTCATGACGTACCGGGTCAGTTATAAGTACACTTGATTCTGTTATTCTGACCTCTATTAAAAACTTTTTCTGATAGTCATAGTTGCGATTAAATGTCACTTTGATTTCTTGAACAGGGGGAGGTTCTTGGGATACAAAGAACCGGGATTCAGAAGATGGATAAAAGTGTGCTGATGCAGGCATCTTTCGAGAGGACTGGAGATCATTTATTTAGTGCAGCTGTTAGTGGAAAGGTTGATAACATAGAAGGAGTTACAGAATGTGTGATTATGGGCATACCAATGAAGCTCGGAACCGGAATACTCAAAGTCCTTCAAAGGTCAGATTTCATTCCACACTTTGTTTTCTGGGGTTCTGGTTGTGACTACTTTTGCCATGCAATTACTTGAGTTCTCTGATTGACTTATGTGACATCTCATCTTATTTCATCAAATTATGAAACATAGCCTTAAGCTTAATACTTATCCACTCGTTCTCTTCAGAGACTCTCGTACCAAATAGGCAAATACCACTTGAGTTCAATTTTTGTCATTACCATATGAATCTCTTTTGTGAAACTAACTCTTACGGTTAATTTTTGATAACAGGACTGATAATCTTCCCAAGTTGAAGTATGGTGCTGATCCAATCCTCTCTTGAAAAGACAGAAACAAAGTTTCTTAGCGTTCTCGCTGCAATAAGAACAGTGCAGATGAATCCAATTCTCAGGGTTCGGCTATGCAAAGGCTGGGTGATAATCTGCTCTGATTATTCTTTAGACAATAAATATCTTTTCAGGCACATCCTTTTGAATCTTTGCGTCTCAATGAGAGTTAAAATATAGTAACAGTTTACCAAAAACATAATAGAAAAACAATTTTGATATGATGAGGTTCACAATCTTATATTCTATTCGAGTTAGTCATAGAGTGCAATCTGATGGTGTGACGCATCTTGTTCAGCCAACACCTTTCTTATGAAAGCTCTTCTCCACCACACCTCAAATGCTCGTTTAACATTTGGACAATCATCTCCTTTGCTTAGAAACCGATCAAACCATTTCATCAGAATCACCTGTTGTTGTCTCAACGACAAGGTCAATATGGTCTGGCTCAGTCCATCCTCCACCACTTTCCTATCTAAAGATCTTGAGGATAACTGTCTCATCCACCCGAAATCATCATACAAAGCCTCTAACCATGTGTTCAAAACCCCAAACTTTGTCTCCCGATCAACCAAGATCCTTCCTTTACCAATACCAACGCATATCTGTGCAGTGATCTTGCTTATTTCGTGTCTATACATCGTAGGGATCTTAGAATGAAGATTCGCTAGCTCCTTCTGATCAGCCCATAGTTTTACAAACTCCTCGCACATTTTCTTCTCGATCAGTATATCTACCATCCACAGTATGTTATCAGCTTCTCTGGCGATTTCTCCCATCAAAACACCACGGTCTTTCCCGGGATCATTCATCTGTGTAGTCACTTCAGATAAGCAAAGGACAAGAGATGTGAGACATCGATGGCACAATCCGTAGAGTGTATCTTTAGAGACTTCATGATCAGCTTCTTCTGTAAGCAACTTAAAGATAAAAACTTTCATTTCTCGCCGAGCTTTATCATCTTTGGCTTGTAGAACACTGGTGAGGAGTTTCAAGAAGATATCATCTGTTTCAGTTCTCGTCCAATACGTGGAATGTTCAGATGAAACTCTCTGAAGAATCAGAGTGACTGTATCATCCGAAAGATGAAGCTTTT
>OVAU01001931.1:0-13533 GCA_900406315.1 Biscutella laevigata subsp. laevigata
TAATACTCTAACATTTATCTAAAAATTCTTAACTCTAAACTTTAATACTCGGTATATATATATATAGGTATATATATATATATATATATATATATATATATNTATATATATATAACCTTTATATGAAAATTCTTAACTCTAACCTCTAAAACTCTTTAAATAAAAATTCTTAACTCTAAAACTTTAAACCTTATTTTCATCTCTAAACCCTATTTTTATCCCTAAACCCTATACCCTATATTAATATAAATCAAAACTGAAACTATAAACAAGGAATAAATAAATATTTTAATCAAAATAAATAAAAAATTGAAACTATTAACAAAGAAAAAATAAATATTTATATCAAAATAAATTGAAAACTGAAAATAATAACAAACAATAAATAAATATTTAGATAAAAATAACTCTAAAATACAAACTATTGACAAAAAATAGTTAATACACGAATTAATCTTTTATTGGCTAATTCACTCACACTAGGATTACCTTTATTTCATTTTTGACCATTGATTAACATGAATCTAATGGATCGGATTAAAATAACATTTAATAGATATCTCGCTTCTGATTGGCTTATCTTTAAAATTAGGATCACCAAGAGATAGATTATAAACCGTTGATAAAATTTGATCCAACGAATAAGATGAGAAGTTTCTTTCTCTTATCTATCTTTTTCTCTCTCTCGTGTGAAGCTTTTCAATGACGCTCTGGCATGAAGAGAGGAGAAAGTTCGATTTGATGGCCATCCTGCGTATAGAAAGGAGAAGCTTCGATCCAGCGTGAAGAGAGGAGAAGCTTTGATCTGATGACGATCCAGCGTGAAGAGAGAATAAGCTTCGATCCGATGGAATCTGGGCTCGCATGAGAAGAAACAAGGATGGTGATGGAATCCAAGCTCGAAGGAGAAGAAGAAAAGGTCAGTGAGGAGCACGCAGAGGGAGGATCGTGTCGGAGGAGATGTCGCCGTCGGGGGGGGGGGGGGGGCNACCGTCGCAATTAGAGAACAAGGGTGAGCTCCTGACGGGTCAAGGAGATGAAAAAACATATTAGAGAAGGGCGATGGGATCTGGCTCACAGGAGACACTGGAGGAGCACGTCGGAGGGCACGCCGGAGGAGCTGCGACGGGAAGAGGCGTTTCTTCTTTGTTGTATTTTGTTGTATTTTGTTGTATTGTTTTGTATTTGTTTGTATTTATTTTGTATTTTTGTAATATGTAAATTTAAATTATTGATGTAAATTTAAATCAATATTTTTAATTAATAATAATTACAATATACAAATTAATAATTAATATATAATTTTCATAAATCAATATATTTAATATATAAAATTTAGTATTTAATTTATAATAGCCTAGTTCCAGAAACACTGTTATAGATAGAACAAGTATAATAGCATTTTTCAGAAACGATGTTATATATGGGATAAGTATAATAGCACCAGAACAAAAATACTATTACATGGGTACACCTACAATAGCTGTGGAAGACACAATGTTTATGGAAACACTATTAAAGATGTATAATAGCAGTTTTTACGTGCAATCAATGGAGGTTTTTCTTGTAGTGGCGTTCAACAAGAGTTGGTAAGTATTCTAAATATTATTTTTCAATTAAAAATTATACCTTTTAATATATATTTTTTTAATTTTCAATGTAGATGCGACAATTAGGAAAACCGGCCAATCTTTCAGATGTGTTCCACAAGACGCATACAAGACCAGATGAGACGTTCGTCGATCTGAAGGCGAAGAAGGTTAGCAAGATCTTCCAGAAGAACTTCCACAAGAAGTTGACTCAGCTGGATCCCGATCAAGCGTTCGATGGCACCTCCCAAACTGTAGAGCTCACTAATGAGAAGATTATTGAATTTTTCATTCAGGTATTAACAAAACTTATTGTTTTACATTTATTCTTATAATTGATTTTTAAGCTAATATCATTTTTTGTAGTCTACTATTGCTGATTAGAGAATGCGTCCTTACAGGGTAGGCAATCTTCAGAGGATTTTGGGCAAAGGCGGCCCTAGCGGACGTCATCAGAGTTATTCTGTTCTGCCAATTTCATGACGATCCAAGATGAGCTTCACGCGACTCAACATAATATCGCAGAGCAAGAAGCACGGGGTGCCGAAGAGAAATCTCGTCGGGATGAGGTTGAGGCACGTTTGCTCTAGGAGAATCAAGCGACGCAGAATCAGGTGGCTGCTATGATGATGTACCTCAAGACTCTTAACCCGAACATGCCTCCGACCTTGTTGACTACACCAGCGACGAACCCTCTAGACCAATTCTCCTCCGAATTAGGGACGTACCATACCCCTCTCGAGGCCAACAATTAGTTTAATTTTTTTTTTCAAAACTTACTAAACATATGTTTTTATTTTTTTAAGTTTTAATAATAATTTTAAAAAAAATTATATTTATTTTAAAATTAATTAAATTATAATTAATAATATTTTTCAATAAATCAAAAAATAACTTTTAGCTACTCCAGAGTAGTTGCTAAATAGAACGACTCCAATGTAGTCTTTCTATTGAGCAACTCCTATGTAGTCGCTCTATTGAGCGACTCCTATGTAGTCACCCTACTGAGCGACTCCTATGTTGTCCCTCTACTGAGCGACTTCTTTGTAGTCGCTCTACAGAGCGACTCCTCTATAATCGCTCTAGTGAGCGACTCCTCTGTAGTCACTCTACTGCGCGACTCCTCATTCGTCGCTGCTTTTAGGTACTCCACAATAGTGGCTGTTTTGAGTAACTCCATATTTGTCGCTCATTTTAACGACTCCGTGTTAGAGTCGCTCTTTGGTCATACAATCACTCTTTGCGACTAATGAGCGACTCTTGCTATAGTCGCTTATCATCTATTTTCTTGTAGTGGTGGGATGCTACACCATTTGTCCAAGCGACTTAAGAGATTTCGCATGTCTGGAAATGTTGAAGCTTTGTACCGGACATGACTCCATAACTACTCCTCCACAAAAAACCGTGACGATTGGAATTCCTGGTAATAGCAATGTTTAGTTTTCTGAAGTTAAAAAATACTATGATGGTTTCGTTGTTTTATATATCATCTTTTTGATTTGTCTATGAAAGTAGTGATTAAAGAAGAGAAAGAGGATTCAAACAGTTAGCAGACGCTGCAAACAAAGGAAACAGAGAAGCACAATATGTTTATGGGTTGATCCTTTTGTGCAATGGTGGCGAATCAAAGAAAAAGGGTTTCGACATCTTATCTTCTTTTATAAAACCCATGTTGTCTATGAAAATCTTCGGGAAATTATCCATGACATTTTATGGATGGATAGACCGATGGCGAGATAATTCATAAGAAGCTATGTTTGTGATAGTTGCAGTTGTGAGACGAACAACTTGTTGCTGCGTGGTCGTGGTTGGGATGATTATGGCGATATTTCCTACAAGCTTATTTCTACTTCTACCCTATGTCACATTTGTTTGTGGGACCATGAAATTAAACTTTTCTTGTCCTTCAGTTGGTGAACTTTTATTTATGTTTATGCGTATGTTTATGGAGTGATCAACATACATTTGCTCCTTAATTAGGAGATTGAAGTTTCTCTCCTCTTATTATAAACATTTTTTTCTTTAATGTTGTGTTTTCTCTTAAGTTGGTGATGTCTTCGTGATGGAGAAAAAGGGATAATTTATTTCATTTATAACACAACAACATTAAAGAAACAAAAGAGTTTAAGAAAATTATAAACGTAATTTCTACCAAGTTGTTCAGTTGTTCCAGTTGTACCAGTTGTCCAGTTGTTTGTCCAGTTGTACCAATTTATTTCAGTTATAACACAACACTAAGTTGTACCAATTGTCTAATTGTCATTTGAATTGTTATAAACGTATCACAAGTCCCGTAATTTCATGGCAAAATGGCTACAGAAACGTATACGCTATGAAAGGGACGACTAAGCAGAACATATAAGTTTGGTCGGGCTGCGGCGAGGTGTTGTTGGAGCTTCGATTTTGCGTTTTAGGTGGACGAAATTGAGACAAAATTATGGAAATACTGGAAATTAGGGGGAATAACCCGGGTCGGAATTAAATGGTAACTAGCGCTAGGCGTGTTCGAGAGTGGGAAAGTGATGGGAAGCTTCTTTTTATTTTATTTTTATTTAATTAATGGAGAGTGACTTTTATCGTAATTGCACATTCAGTTAAATGAGAGATGACACTCATACACACTCAGTGACACTCATCTTTGAAAACCTCTTCATTGTGGCATTTCAGAAGTGCGCTCGATGAGGTGTCATTATGATATGTATTAAGAAATTATGTGTTTGTAGACAATATTACTTGTCATCACAATAATGAACCAAAAGTTTATGTCTCACTCTTGGACTACTCATGTGATGACTATTGACTAAGAGATTACTTGTAACAAATACATGAATGAGTAAGCTAATTGCATAACACTTGTCAAACATCTCTACTATGGTGAATGATTGAGATTTAAAGTAGAATGTGAAATCGAGTCCTCTCACCTATAAATACATGTATTTGCTCCATTACAAAGACATCACCAACTTGAGAGAAAACACAACATTAAAGAAAGAAAAGTTTATAAGAGAGAAGAGAAACACCAATTTCCTATTAAAAGATCAAAGACACCTCGAAGATTTCTCGAAGAGAGAAAAGTTGATCATTTTAAAACTGTTCTCGAAGATTTCCACAACAATTATGAATGGAGATTATCTTAAAATCTTCTTAATGTTGTATTATGTGATTAATTATAAAATCTAAAGATCTTAAGATTCATGTATCTCTTGTGTATGTATATAATTGATATTTACATACATAGAGAATTATGGTTACATTTAAAACAATTTTAGAATTAAGAATTTGTTGCCAAAATTTCATTGCCAAAATTTCATTGCCCTCTCTACATCTCCAGTTATTTAAGGGTGCTATTAAGCAACATATTAGTAGTGACTGTATCTTCGACACTCAATTTCTTAAACAAAAAAATCATGAATATTTAAAGCTTGAGACGGCTTTCTTTGCACATCCCGTGGAATAGCACATTAAATGATACAACATCTGAATGCGCATAGCTCATATCATTCAACGTTAAGAGGAGAAGATTACTTGCTTCCTTAAAGTCACCTTTGGCACAGAGTCCTCTAGGTAAAATATTGTATGCTATGATATCAGGTTTTGTACACCTATTCTTCACTAATTCAAAAGCCTCTAAAGCATCCGCCACAAGGCCGTCCTAGCACAACTTGTTAAGAATAGTGCTATATGTCACAACATTGGGTTCTTCATCCTTCTCTAACATGAGATTCAAAATTCGCATGGCTTCTTTGGTTTACCTACACCACAAAGCCCATCAATTAGAACCGTATAAGTGTAAACATTAGGACAAACTTTATGTTCCATCACAACCTGCGACGCTTCTTTAAACTGTCCCAACTAGCAAAATCCTTGAATAAGAGTGTTATATGTAATTGCACGGGGACAAACTCCTCTTTCTAGAATCCCATCAAACAGCGCTTTGCCTCTCTCTAACTCACCATAATCACAAAACCCTCAAGTAAACAAAATATACACAACAAGATCTCACTCTAAACCCTTCCATTTCATTTCTTATAGAAACATAATAACTGAAACGGAACGTTATTATGGCTAGTAATATTGTAATAGAAAATCACTCTTGAGGTAATTTGTTAGTACAATAGAATCACTAAAACTATATAAGCTATTGAAACCAAAAGAAGAACTCCAGCGATTTAACGAGGTTCGACCAATATACCTACTCCTCAGACAATCAGAATATTTCACTAGTATGATCAAAGTAAAATTACAAAGAGAGAAAGATATCCAATCTTTTACAATGTGTTAGGAGGATTGGTTTTTGATGTGATTGTGATAATAGATATGAATGAAAGTAAAGCCTTTTTATAGCCAAGGGAATTGAGAGAAGAGAAGCCATAATTTCCTCTCTTTAGTTGGTCACCTACTTCCCATCTACCACCACCGTCAAAGACCATTTCCTTTCACACACATTGTAGAATGAGGTTTGACATTTTAACAAATCTCCACCTTGGCAAATCCCACTTCATATATCTTCTCATACCAAAATTCTGATTGTGTCTTCAAAACGATCTTTAAGCTTTGATAATATTGGTCAAGTTCAAGAAATGTTGGAATTTGACTGCAGTCACCACCTTCGTCATCATATCAGCAAGATTTTCAGAAGTGTGAATTTTCTGAATTCTAACTCCACTTTCTTCTATAATCTCTCGTACAAAGTGGTGTCCAACGTCGATATGCTTCGTCCTTGCATGGTATTCTTGATTTTTTGCTAGAAGAATATCATTCTCACTGTCACAAAATGTATTTACATAATTATGTGTGACTTCAATTTCCCCAAGCAACCCTTGAAGCCAAATTGCTTCTTTTACAGTTTTTGTGATTACCATATATTTTGTTTTTGTCGTAGATAGAACAATCGTTGACTGTAAAGTAGGCTTCCAACTGATTGTTGCTTTTTCAAGAGTAAATCTGTAATCAATAGTTGATCGACGTTTGTCCAAATCTCTCGCATAATCCGAGTCACAATATCCAATAACAAACTGGTTATTATCTTGCTCTAGTATCAATCCAACATCTATGGTCTTTTGAATGTACCGTAGAATCCATTTCACCGCTTTCCAGTGCCTTTCTCCTGGATCATGCATACACCTGCTCACTACTTCAACTGCTTGTGAAATGTCTGGCCTTGTACACACTATAGCATACATCAAACTATCAACAACATTGGCCTATCGTACTTTCAACATGTATTTTCGTTCATCACCATTCTTCGGTGACATAGAGGCAACGAGCTTGAAATGAGGAGCAATGGAGTACTAACTAGTTTTGAGCTTTCATTCGTGCCAAAATGTTTTAGTACCTTCTTCAGAAAATCTTTTTGAGCCAAACTCAGTTTCTTCAGCTTCATGTCTCTTGTGATCTCTATACCAAGAATCTTTTTAGATTCACCAAGATCCTTCATTTCAAATGCAGCTTTAATCTGAGTCTTCAACTTTTCAATCTCCGTCTGACTATTGGAGGCCATCAACATATCATCTACATATAGTAGAAGATAAATAAAGGATTTGCCTGATAGCTTGCGAAAATACACACAATTATCATATTTGCTTATGGTGTACTTTGTTCCCATCATAAACTTGTCAAACCGCTTGTACCATTGTATAGGCGATTGCGTAAAGCCGTAAAGCGAATTTTCAAGTTTGCATACCAAGTCTTCTTTTCCAGAAACTTTGAACCCGTTTGGCTGAACCATGGAGATCTCCTCTTTTAGGTATTCGTGTAAAAATGCAGTTTTTACCTCTATTTGGACTAGATCTAAATCCAGTTGTGCTAACAAAGCTAACAAAATTAGGATACAAGAATGTTTCACGATTGGAGAAAATACTTCATTATAACCAACACCCTTTTTCGTAGCTTTTCACTACCAATCTTACGTTGTAACAAACCTTATATTTCTCTAGAAATCCTTCTTTTATCGCATATACGCATTTGCACCCAATTGCCTTTTTCCCCTTCGGGAGACTAGTCAATCTCCATGTTTGATTCTTGTGAAGGGACTGAATTTCTTCATCCTTGGCCATTGTCCATTTTTCTTCATCTGAACTACAAATTGCTTTAGAGAATGTAGTATGAATACCTTCAATTATAACTCGAAGTGAAAACCACCATATCATGAAAACGAGCATGCCTTTATATTGTTCGTTGTAGCTTTCTTATTGCAATTGGCTCAAATTGTTGAGGAAGTTCTTGGAATTTACTTCTTCTTCGGCACTAGAAGAATCGTATTCATCTGTTGGAACCATCATTGTATCAAACTCCACATGCTTTGAATTTCCATATGATTTCTTCATGTTCTCCTTCTTAAGCATAATATTCATCAAAGGTAACGTCTCTACTGAAAACTATCTTCTTTGTTTTTTAGACACCATAAGCGATAACCTTTTTTGCCGAAAATTATCCTCATGAAGACCACTTTCTTTGCTCTTGGATCCAACATTGACTCCTTCACATGGTAGTATACAATGGAGCCAAATATATGCAAAGACTCATAATCAGTTACCGGTTTCCTATACCATTTCTTAAAAGGCGTCTTACCATCAATAACACTTGATGGTAAACGATGACATGCATATGTAACTGCTTCAGCCCAAAACTCTTTACCCAATCGAACATTGAACAACATGCACCAAACTTTCTCCATTAATGTTCAGTTCATTCGTTCTGCCACCCCATTTTTTGTGGTGTATACCTGATGGTGAAATGTCTTTTGATGCCTTCGGCTTCACAAAATTTTAAGAACACATCATTTTTGTTTTCTCCGCCATTGTTTGTGCGAAGACATTTGATCTTCTTGCTTGTCTTAGTTTCCATCATTTTTCTTCTATTTAACAAAGACATCAAACACTTCATCCTTCTTCTTCATCGTGTACACTCATACTCTACGAGAGTAATCTTCCACAAATGTGACATAGTAGTGTTTACCTCCTAAAGAACTTGTCTTGGAAGGGACCCATACATCAGAGTGAATGTAATCCATTATGCCTTTTGTCTTATGAATTGTTGTTCCAAATTTCACTCTTGTTTGTTTTCCCTTGTACAATGATCACAAAAAAAAACTAAATTGAAGGTGTGCACTTCTATCAACAATCCTTTATTAATTAGTATATTCAAGGATTTTTCTCCATCATGCCCTAATTGCATATGTCATAACTTAAATGCTTCATGAATTTGATCACCAATAGAAGTAGTTGCTACTACGCCAACTTCAGTATCACCAAGATAGTAATACAAGTTGTTCTTCTGTCTAGTGACCTTTAATACCATGTGTGCACCGAAAATGATCTTCATAACACCATTCTTCAATCTCACTCCGAACCCAGTGATTCTAGGATTCCCACAGAATGCATTTTTTCATCAATATCAATACATAATGAACACATGTTAACTTGAAGACTGATACATCTTGATTCTTCAAACGAATTGAACCAGTCCTCAACGTCGTAAGTGCGGTATCATCTGCAGTGTAGATGACACTATCTGCAACCTTCTTCAGATTAAAGAACCAATCCTGATGAGGACACAAATGATAGCTAAAACCTGAATCTAATATACAAACTCCAAGAGAGCTTGTTGATGACATAGCTCGTGAGTACTCAAAATCTTCATACTCGGCTACGTTTGACCACAATATGAGCTTTCCTCTATCAGCTTTGCCCTTATTTTTCAATTTTGGACAATCTTTCTTCTAGTGTCCTTTCTCCCGAAAAAATGCACATTCATATTTGGTTGGTCTCGACTTCGATCTCCCTTTCTTTCTAGTTTTTTATATTGTGGACGACTTCTTGCTATCAAAACTTTAAATTTATGACTTAAGCCTTCTTGCTAATCTTTCCTTCTTAATTCATAACTGTATAAGGTCGCACATACTTCACTTGGATTTACTTCAGTCTTCCCATGAAGTAGAGTAGTTTCAAGAAACTCAAACTCTTCAGGAAGTGATGCCAACAACATTAAGGTTAAGTCTTCATCACTGAAGCTCTCATCATATTCAGTAGGTCAATGACTAACAAATTAAAGCTGGTTTCTTACTTTCAGGTGTTGAGTTGGGGATATCAGAGCTCTAGAACGCCACAACACTTGTGTTCGCAGTGAATCAGATAGATTGAACCGACTCAACTTTCTCAACACTGAGATGACTGAAGAGAATCGAGATGCTGACATGGGTCAAGACCCAATTCCCCAGTTGCACCAATTTCACCACATTTGGCTGATCCACCTATTCGCACCACATGCGACACTAAAGAACCAACATTACATCGCAATAAGGCCAAAATCAGAGCACCATCTGTGGAAGCAAACCGCTTCGTAATCAAAATCATTTTGCCTAACATGGTGCAAAACCATCAGTTAAAAAGTTCCCTTGGGAGGCTGTCTCGACCACCTTGACTATTTCGATCGCATTTGTGGCACAACAAAGATCAACGGTGTGTCTGAAGACGCCTTTAAACTACGATTATTCCCATTCTTTTTGGGAGGGAACACGCACAATTGGGAGAAGAATTTAGCTCGTGATTCAATCCTTATTTGGGACGACTACAAGAAGATATTTTTATCATTTTTCTTCTCACCTGCCCGAACTACAAAGTTGAGAAGTAACATTTCTACCTTCTCTCAAAACGGTATGAAGTCTTATGCTGAAGCTTGAGATCGGTTCAAGTATATAACATTTCTACATTTCTACACTATACATTGTCCGCATCACGGGTTCACTCACGAGAGTCTTCTCGGTACCTTTCACCGCAGTATCCAAAGAGAATATCAGATGATGTTGCACACTACTAGCTTTGACGATTCCAAGCTCATTGAGAAGCTTACTCAGGGTGATGAGTGTCATGGTGGAGACTATGATCGTTCGATCCACCCAAATGAGAACTCCAAGGACACGAGCTTCAAGCAAGAGCTGAAGTCTCTGAATGAGAAAATCAACAAGTTCATGTCGTCTCAACGTGCAACAATTAACTTTGTGGGTGAAGGTTGAGAAGGGTTTTAGAACGAGTATCAGTTGAAAGAAGTGGGGTACGTGGGCAACCAAGATTACCGCCAACCTTACAACAGCTATCAACCCAATCCAAATATCTCATACCACAACACCAATGTTGCCAACCCTCATGATCAGGTATATCCGACTCATAAACAGTTCCCAAATCAGAACAACTACCAACCATAACCACAATATCAGACCAAGGAGGTTCTCGCCCATCTTATCCTTCTACTCAACAAAATTAGGGCTGCCTACTTCACCTTGCATTGACTACCAAACCATACCTATGTTGAAGCAGTTACTCGAGGGACAAACTAGGCATTGTGTTGAGTTTGTGAACTTCAAGATGGAATTTCACTCCAAAGTGGATCATGTAGAAAATGATCTAAACTCAAAGATCGACTCTATGCCTTCTCATCTCAAGACATTAGATAGGCAAGTGGATAAAGCAACATCATCCGCAAAGCGACCACCAGGAACACTTCCAGGCAAAGGAGAATCGACGTCCACTAAGTATATTCATGCCTTATCTACGGTTGTTCTCATCAAGGACAATGATTCAGAGTTGGGGGGTGGATGTTTCCGAAAGGAGGGGAAACAATGCAGAGGTATCTAAGCCAACAAAGAAGTTGATGTGTACATTCCAAATCTATCATTTACGGGTCACCAAATTGAGAAGTATAGAGAGGATTTCAAAAAAAGACTGAAGATTGTGGAAGATCATATACTTGAGATTGAAGTTATGATGGCTAAACTTAAAGTTCATCTAGCTTTAAAGGATGACTGTATAAAGAAGTTAAAATAACTTGAGAAATTCAAGATAAACTTGTTGCCTCAAGATAACATCGCCTCAATCATCCCCATCAAACACGATCCGGCTAAGAAAGTGGATCCAAGGAGCTTTACAATCCCTTGTACTCTCAACTCTGTTAAATTTGATGATTGTCTTGGTGAATTAGGAGCAAGTGTTAATGTTATGTCACTATCTGTTGTTAAACGACTTTGTTTCGCTGGATGTTCCTTGCCTTGCTGGATGTTCATTGTTATGACAGATAGATTGGTGCAGAATCCTGTCGGCATGCTTATGGATCTACCGATCAAGCTTAGGGATATTGAAGTTCTCACCAATTTTGTGGTCCTCGAAATGGAGGAAACACATGTGGACCAACTGATTTTTGGGAAACAAATCCTAGCTTCGACTGAGGCAGACAAGAATGTGAAGAAAGGTGTTATTGGCGTATAGTGTTTTTATGGATTTTCATCAATTGTTTTCATGCATTTTGCATTAGATTAGGATGCATTTTGAGTTATTTAGGTTGCATTTGCATTGTATTTGATATTTTAGTTACGAAGTTGAACTTAAACTAAAGAATGGATCAAAAGAAGCATGTTTGGAGCCAAATAGGACAAGTCTCGGATCCTGAAGGAGGTACTGGTTAGCCCATACTGGTACCGCTCACCGGTGCACCACAAGAAGAGACACGAGTGAATCATAGTGGTCACACATTAGACCGATGCCATACATCAGGATAGAAAAGCAGGAACATTAGAAAGCTCAGACCAGTTAGGATCCTCAGCGGTGCACTGATCGGTCCTCATCCCAAACTCACACAAACATTCATGTACTGGTCACACTGACCGGTACCAGTCCCACATTTCCAAGTTTAATGGGTATTTTTCCTTTGTTTATGAGACTAAGTATAAAAGCAGGAAGGAAACCCAAAAACCCTAAGTTTTTTTCATTAAGTCTTATTTTTCTATGGTTTAGATTTAAGTTTCTCTCTAGTTTTTTCTCTTCTCAAGAACACTTTGTAAACTTGAGTTTATCTATTCGCATTTGCTTTCTTTGATTTCTTTTCTCTTTGATTGTTACTGCTTTTTATTTCCAGTTCCTTCTTTTATTTTCTCTTCCAAATCATGTCTCTAAACTATCAAAGTGATATAGACATGGTTTGTGAGTAGTCACTTTTAGCTATGGATTAAGGTTATATGTGGGCTAATCTTGATTGCTCTTGATGTTTAAGGTTGTTTAGTATACTATTGTTTAGTATACTATCTTCTTCACATTTATGAGTTTAATGCTTGGATTTGCTTGATCATTTTATCTATGAGCTTAGGGAATTTCATGTCCGGAAGGTGTTCGACGAAATTCTCGAACCAAATATTTGTGTTGGTTTTCATTCCTTTCCAATGGATTGTGTTTGGAATGTTAAATTGTTGTATAGAATTGTGTGTATTGTTTCTTGATTTGTTTTCTTCCAAGGGATTGCTTAGAAATCATGATTAGAAAGAGATTTTTATCATGAGAATGAAATAGTCTAAAGTTGAGATTCCTAGATATAAAATAAACCTATTTTGTTGAAATAAAAAATCATTAACATGAAATTGAATGTCCAATTCGATTGCGCTTGTCCATATGCTTACTTTAATTCTTGAATTATATTTTCTTCGATCTCGTTTACCTTTTGGTTGACTTTTGTGTTTGCTTTGCTTTAGTAAAATTGCTTTATTAGGATTGTTAGTGACAAACAAATTCCTATTCGACTTAGACTAGATGAACTCTCCATATTCCTAGTACGTGATTTACTCCTAAATTGGTTTGATATTTTAAACCCTTTTATACTACATTCGATATTATAAGAGGCAAAAAATTCTCTTATCAATTTGGCGCCGTTGCCAATTCGGGATTTAGATTTGCTATTAGGACAATGAATTTGTTTGTGATTAAGTCTTTCTATTTATTTTACTAATTTCTCTACTCTCTCTTATTTAACTGTTTAGGTACACTTGAGAATCGTTGTGAACGAGATTGCTTCGCTTCATGCAAAGTTTGATCGATAGGCCACATTTAGGGGACACCAAGGTTATCAACAGGGGTTTCACTACTATAATCCCTACACCATACCAATCCATCAAAGCTACTTTCCC
>OVAU01001933.1:0-13533 GCA_900406315.1 Biscutella laevigata subsp. laevigata
TCAATAGTCCTGAAACCGCAGATTTAGCCATTCATGTTTGGTTTTTGGTAAGATCACATATTTCTGGTGATCAAAACTATCTCTCAAAGATTTCCAAAGATCTGCGGGATTCTCTTTCGTGATATATTCATTTTTTTAAATCATCATGGATGTGATGTCGTAAAAAGATCATTGCTTTAGCAAGATTTGCATCACTTTCCGCTATTTCAGCCGGATCGATAGTTTTCAATAGCCTGTTGCCTCTTAGATACATCTTTGCATCTATGGCCCATGCCATATAATTGTGTCCAACAACGTCGAGGGCTTTGATATCCAGTTTTGCCAAATTTGACATGGTAACTGGAGAAATAAAAATAATAATTTATTAAACATAATAATACTAAAATTAAAATAATCATTATGTGGCATATAGTCTACAAAGTTTTTATGACCAGGGTGCAAAAGCCCCTTTAATGATCAACGGTACCTCACCGTTTTCTTAGATTTTTTATGACCAGGGTGCAAAAGCCTCTTTAATGGTCAACGGTACCTCACCGTTTCATTTTAGGAAGAGGTAAAAACCTACCATTCCAAAAATAATAATAAATATTAGAAATTTAAATTTATTATAAATTTTAGCATTACCTGTGATATTTTTGTAATTTCGAGTATTTAGATCGGATATAGGGATGCTCGGTTGATTAGAGCTTCGTGCTGATAACGTGTTGTACTTAATATTATACTTATACTATTTGCTTAAATAAAGAAGCGATTATGAAAAGTGAGAGAGATTGTATTAAGATAAGTACAAGTGAAGTGCTGATGTTCTCTATTTATAGAGCTAATGAGTCGGTTGATGAACCGACCTAAGTTGGAGAAATAACAAATATAATATTTGGATAATTATCTGTAACAGTTTTAAAGTAACAAACAATTTTTTGATCGATAGTTCTAGTATGCAATCATATGTATTTCATCATAGATAATAACAACCGACTCGGAATAATATAAAATATCATATTATTCCAGCATAATCATAGATTAATAGTTTATAGTAATTCACAAACCATAGCTTTTTAGCATCAAAGATCATATATATACTCCATCATGATTACTTATTTATAAAATCTAGCTACAATTCATATTTAATTATATAAAATATCCCATGCCATATGCCAATTAAGTCATAAATCAATTCCTTATTATCATATATACTGCTAAAGAAGAACCAAACGTCAAACCCTATTCTTTGAGCTCTATCAATGGTATCTTTTGCTTACACTACAAAACAATATAGAAAGTACCATAGTAGTCAGTACAACTTTTATCTTTTTTTTTTCAATTCGGGTGATCCGATTCAATTGACACCTTAAGTTCAAAATTAGGTCGCGATAATTTTATTTTCTAGTTGGGTCGGATCAACATGCTATGAGATTTGACTAATCTCAAATACAAAAAACCATATGAAAACGTATAAAAAATCTAAAACAATGTAATTTAGTTTCGCATAACAGATAGATTGAACTCAAAACATGGTGGTGTGGTGTCCACCCGACCACAAGATCCCAGACTACAACATAATAGTTATAGTCAGTACAACATTTATCTTCAACGTCTGAATAAATTAGGATTGATGCAGCTTGTAGGTTTCAAAGTTGTCATTTATGATCTAATAATTAAGGGCAATAAATAAACTTTTTGATCGATAAAAAATCGACGGAGCAGGAGTATTGTGGAGTATACGTGGAATGTGAATTTTATCAGGAATCATTTCATTATCCAATAGAAGACTAAAATTGAGAAAGTGGGTAAGAAAATGGGGAACATGACCTAATATTCTTTATATCAAAACCTCTCAAGGGTCGTTTTCTAAATACAAAGCACACACAAAAAAGAAGATTATTCGTTGTGCCCAAACCCCATTATAAGGATTGGTTCATGGATAACAAAAACAATTGGTATTATACTATAAATGGCAAACTCATTGTAGTTATAACTATGATCATCTCATCAGTTCGGATACTAAATTGTATTTGCATACACCATGTTCGTTTTGTTATCGATTAAGAATAGTTACCAGCAATCATCGATTTATTTTTTTATTCGTTTGATTATCGTTATCAATAACAACCAACAATTCATTTGATTCATTGTTATAAACATTTAAATTCTTTACGGAAAGTAAAATTGTTGTTCGTAAATCCTTATTATGTTCATAAAACACTAGCTAGCTAATTTGACTCAACGTAAATACTCATGTTTTTAAATAAATAATTTTATGTTAGGTATATATATCTACTATGCAGGTCATAATGATTTGCATTAGCAAAATCTTAAGGAAATTTTCAATATGCTTAATGTTGAGTTTTGTCGGTGTTTTGTTTTAATGTTTTTTTTTAACTAAGCTAAGTGATTTAAATAAAAATTGGAAAACGCTTTAGAAACTATTTGACTATGTAACAAGATCGATAAGAAATCAACAAAAAAAAACTAATAAAATGAAAACAGCAACCAGACAATAAAACATTAATACCTCAAATTCGTTGAGTGGGAAAGCAACATCTTACATCAACAATGTACGACCGAGTAGAACCAGCTGGTTCTTGATTTCATATTTCTATCTTTCCAATATGTACACGTATATATATATATATATATATATATATATATATATATATTTCATTGCTTGTTTATACACACGTATACGGATACATATCTTTCTTATTTTGTAAGATATACATACATTTCGATCAGATTTTCCAATTAGTTGTTCTTAATTAAACCGGTTTATTTATTTAAAGTTATATTCAAGTTCGAGTTTAACTTGACCAAAATTTTGTTGTCTAATAAAATATTAAAATTCAAATACATGCATGTGTTTATAATTAAGTTGTGTATGAATAGAATCAAATTTTATCGATTATTCTGAAAAAATAAATGTCCAAAACAAGTTGCCTACCAAATCCAAATATGTCCAACACCATCAACGGAAGAATCGGTCTGATTTTGGTTTAACAAAACGACGTGGGTCGTTGAATTTATCATTAGCTTAATCCTAATTAGCTTATTATATAATAAAATCTTTTTGGCTAAAGTTAATCACCAACAACCTGCCTAGTACGTGGAATATATTCAATAACTACTAATATACATAGTACCGAGTCAAATCAAATTGAGATTAGTTAGTATCTATCAATGGAAAAATTCAAAAAAATGTTTGTTAAATATAGTTTTGTTAGTCGGTTTGGACTGCTAATTAGACAATAATTAGTTTAATTTCGTTATAATCCAAATCTAATTCTCTAACACGTCAGATTCTCCTGGACAAAAATGTCAACGATGGAACAAAACACAACTTACCTTTGAAGAAGAATAAATCGTACTCGGTGAATATAAATTAACTATTTGACCCCCCACGTTTTATTGTGTCTTATAGATTTTAACCCCTATATTTTATTTCCATCTTATATCAATGTTTTTGGGTTTTATCTGAATTTTAAAATGATTGAAATCGATTTAGCTTGATATTAGTATTTTTGCGATATATAACAATTCTTTTTGAGTTAATTTCACAAAAAAAATAATCTCAGGGGTGGTACTTGACTAAACTAAAAAATATTTGTTATAAAACAAAATTAACTAAAGATATAAAGGGGCCAATGTCTGAATATTACGGGGGAAAAAAAACATTTTCCGAAGAAGATAATATCAAAAGAAGACTTTTCTTTGATGCTTATAAAAAGCAAACATTGTGTGGAGGTTTTACGCTAGAGTCTATATGAACCCAACGAACAAGTTAGAAACAAAACACAAAATTAGAAGAAGAAGATGAAACTTATTTGGTCACCTGAAACAGCATCAAAAGCTTACATCGATACCGTTAAATTGGTAAATTCCATTTCTTCCAAAACTTGTTTGATCTTTGCACGTTTTTGTACAATTAGCAGAGTTTTTGATTTTTGGGTAATTTTTTGTTTGTAGTGTGAGAGTCTTGGAACACCAGGAGCGGCGGAGCTTGTGTCGGCGATGGCGGCGGGATGGAACGCGACTCTAATCGTGGAAACATGGTCAGAAGGAGAAACAATATCTATAAGTCTTGGTTTAAACGTAGCTAGTCAACACACAAACGCAAGACACATTTGTATTGTACCAAACGCAATATCACAAACCGCTTATCTTCAAGCTATGTCACAACAATCTTGCCCAAACTTACCGGAGACAATCATTATGAACGAGGAAGGTGAAGAGTTTGAGAGCACGATGCAGAAGCTACAAGGGATCGATTTCTTGGTAATTGATTGGGATCAAAAAGATTTTGCAGCAAACGTTTTGAGAAACGCTGTTTTTGGTAGTCGAGGAGCAGTTGTGGTATGTAGAAGTGGTTACCGGAGAAGCACTTCTTGTTTCAGTTGGACAAAAGCTTTTAGTGATCGGAAAGTTGTGAGAACGGTGACTCTTCCGGTTTCTGGTGGTCTAGAGATTGCTCATGTGGCGGCTGCAAGAAGCTCAGGGAAGAGTGATAACAACAACAACAAGAGAAAATGGATTAAACATATTGATCAAAAATCAGGAGAAGAACATGTTATTAGAAAATAAACAAACAAATTATATAAAAAAAGTGTGGAATGTTATGTTTGATAACTGCAATTGTGATTTGTATAAAAGAGTGATTTGTACATAAATCGAATACATTGCAAATTTTATATGAAAGATTTGATTGTTATGTTACATTAAATTCCAAGAATATGACATAATCATCATCTAAGTTAAAGCTTTAGAATCAACCTGTGAACTCTCCAAATGTGTATGAGTTTAAGTTTAATCATCATAACTACCGCGGCTTCTTCTTGCAGATTTCTTGTCTGAAAGAACTTTTTTGCTTTTAAGTCGTTTATTGTCAGCTTTCGCAGCCCTGGAACATGTCAAGAAGAATTCACAGCGTAAGATTTGAAGGAAGAATGATGGAAATCACGTAAAAAGGATTTGGTTTTGGTTCTGGTTGATTCTTACATCTTTACAATTTTCTTCTTCTGTTCTTCTGATGGTGGTGGTGGAACATAAGAAGCTGCATCAATTATCGCCTGTAGTTTTGCAAGTGCGTCGTCGATGTTGCCTCTGCATAAAACATAATGTTCATAAATGGAGAGTCTCCTTGAAAATAACAAGTAAGACAAGTAGACAAGATTGATTAGGTTACTGACTTCTGCGTTCTGGTTTTCGTTGAAGATATCACAAGTTCACCGTCCTTGTTGATCCGATTCTTCTCCTATAGAACAAACAACAAAAAAGTTAGAGAACATGATAGAGATAAGAACTCAGCAGTCGTAGTTTTGTAAAAAGGAAATTAGAGATCAAATCAAACCGTCTGTATGATCTTCTCTCTTATCCTGTCACTTAACCAGTATGCGTTCTTAACATTGAATCGCATATCTACTTTGGTGTTCACTGAAAAAGCCAAAAAATAGGTAGATTAGAAGAAGATATCAAGCACCGAGAGATCAAGAAGTCAAAAGCTAAGATTTAAAGAACGGAAAGGTCACACCTTTGTTCACATTCTGGCCTCCAGGACCACCGCTTCTAGCAAAGTTAAGTGTAACATGGTCTGCAATTACCAAAGAGAAGATAATAAATGAAACTCCGAACACATCAAAATTCAAAATGTCCGATTAAAGAGCTTCATTTCCTATCTAAAGATGTTGCAGGTAATATGAAGAGTTATGAATTCGATTTTTGAGATTTATAGTATACAAATTATCATTGACTCTAACGAATAATCTCAGTTCTCTATAATGTTGCAATTCTTCAATTCCAATTAGAACAGGCTAAACCCAATTTCCTCCTTTTCTCAAAAAACTTACTCTCATTCCAACAGGACTACTAAAATGGATAAAGCAAAAGCTAACCTAGAGTGATTTGTGGTATAGGCTCATTGCCAGCGGAATTAGCCCTCTCTTCCGCCTCATGAAGCATCTGTTGCACCTGCGACAACCGTGAAGAAACTTTCCGACCACCACCGCCTCCATCGGTCGCACATCGTATGGATCCGAATCGGGAATTAGAATGAACCAGAACAATTCCAGGAGTTCGACGGAGGCGTGGCAAAAGAGAGTGATAAGATTTCGATGAAGTGTGGAAGTGAAGGGGGTGATGGATAAACTCGCGTAGAATTATGTTCGTCATCGTTCTAATTGCCGCCATTTTTTATCGGCCTGAGAAAGATTCCGACGTCAAATCACTTGACGAGGAGAAGAAGAAGGGGGAAGAAAAAAAGCCGACCCTAACTTTGCGTGGCTCCAAAATTCCGGTTAAGGAAACATCAAAGATTTATTAACCCGGTTATAGACTTTTTTGTGGTTATCTCTTAAACCGTCAAAATATCCGGTCCAAAGTGGACGTTTATCAGATCATCAATCAATGTGAATATGTTATATTTGCCAGCTTAGTTATGTTTTAGATCACACATCCCTTTCAGAAACTAAATTCGATTACTTCAACGTTTTCAAATGTGTCGTTCGAACTATTGTAGCGGTTCTAAGTTTTATGGCTATGAATGGGAGAGTAGTATTTTGATGGACAAAATAGTTTTTTTGTCCGTCTGCTCTGGCCGCATTACAAATCACCATTCAACATATTTTGTTTAACTGCTTTTCTCGCTTTGTCTGTTTTACTCGCTTTACTTGTTTTGTCCGCTTTACATGTTTTTATCTATTTTGTCCGTACTGTTGTGTTCGTTAAGAGTGGCCGTTCGGGTATCTATTCGGATTTAGATAGTGACCATTCAGTTATCGGTTTTTATGGACTAAGCTTTTACAATCCATTCGGTTATTTTTAATTTTCGGTTCGGGTTCGATTTGGTTGTAAGCGGGTTCGGTTTGGTTTCAGATATCCAAAAAATGTATTAAATACATAAAAACTACTATGAAAATTAAAAAAAATTGATAGCCGACAAAAAAAATTAAAAAAATTGATATTAAAATTAAATAAATAATAATAAGTATAGAAATTCTTCTCATAAATAAACATAAACTAAGAATACAACTTAAAACAAATATTAAATATCTAAAAAGGTTAATATTAAACATTAAAAATATATCAAATATATAAAAGTAATAAAAATTACTAAGACATATTCAATAATTAGACTTAATTTCGGATATTCATTTATTTTCGATTTGGTTCAGGTTCGGTTTCGGTTATTCGGATTGTGAAATTTACTATTCATTCGGTTATTTTTCCGGTTTGAGTTCGGTTTCGGTTCCTTCTTTTTCGGTCGTAGATAAATTAATATTAACCATGCATTATAGAAATAAAAAACCATGTATTACTTAATAATTAACCATGTATTACTTAATAATTAAAAATTTCATAATGTTTATAAAATAATTGTGTAATATTAATGTTATTGTTATATATATATGTTGTTTTAACTGCTTTGCCCGCTCTGCCGCACTACATACCACCATTCAACATATTTTTTTAACTGTTTTGCCCGCTTTGTCCACTTTACCCGCTTTTAATCCGCTTTGCCCACTTTGCTCGCTTTGTCCGCACGGTCTTTCCGTTGTCTTTTTTTGTGTGGAGAAAACTGATCATTAAAGAAACGGTAACAGTACAATACAACATCAGAGCTAAACGAGAAGAGGAAGCCAAGAGACAAGCGTCGGGAGATTGTGAATCTGAACGTCCTTAGCAAGCTTATCCGCATCAACGTTCTTTGATTTGTCCACATGTTTAATGTCAAAAGATTTGTGTCGAGCAATCTTAGTTATATCCAGAAGATAGTGACGTAGCGGATGATTTTGGAGATGATTGCACTTCCTGCTCTGATAGGATTTGATCAGTTCTGAAAGTTGTCTTGAATCTGTGTTTATAGTAGTGTTGGAGTAACCTAATCGCGAGATATGCTGAGCGGCATTTAACATCGATGTGGCTTATGCTTCCACCGGTGAGCGAGTTTCCGCTAGACTTCCTCGACCCGAAGTTACTGTAACATCATTTTGATACTTTAAGACCCAAGCAACACCTATAGGTTCCCTGCAGTTCAACCAAGACGCATCAGAAAAACAAGAATAGTGAAGAGGTTGAGAAGGACCTATAGCTGGTATATGAGTTGAACTCTGAGCTGGGTTCAGAAGCGGCTGTGTTGGGGAGGGAGGCGTGAGAATACTTGAAGCATGCGCCTCCAACCAAGCCGTCAGTTCAACCGAAACTCTGTTAATGATATTTGGAAGACTCCAACGATCATCTTGATAGTAAAAAGCGTTTCTCGGTCTGCCCGTTGTCTAACTACATTTGCTACTGTTTCTAACTCTTTTTCTCGCCTTGTGATAGTGGAATCCACTTCAGTTTGTAAAAAAAAGTAGCATATTTCGCAATTCTACTGTGATTTTTCAAGCATGTATCAGTTCAAGTTGTAAAATAACTTTTTTTTAGCACTTTTTAGGGTAACAAAAATCTAGTCTATATATTTAATGAATATGAAGAACTTGATAATAGATTAATAGGTTTTAAGGGAATTTAGTGAGTGTTTGACTCAGAATTGATAATTTGTATTATAATATTAGTAATAAAACTTTTAGGAATCAAAATTGTATTCATGGTATTTTCAAAGTATTGTCGAATGAATAAAATGTCTGTAATAACACTAGATTAAACCTTTTAAAATAGCAACGATTTAGAAAATAATTTAAGAGATCAAATCAATCTATAACAGCATACTAGAATTTTGTCCCCGTAGCTTTTTTAAAAAAGTTTAATTTTGTGAATTTCTAATTTTGTAACTTTTTATTTTCATTATAAACTATATTTTCGACCTATATATATGTATTTATAATATTTTTGTATTGTTAATTTTTGAATAATTTCTCTTAATTGTATACAATTCATAATTATTTGGTTAAAAAACTCAATCAAATATAAGATATTTTATGGTATTATGATATCTTATTATTTTCATTTATTTATAATATGTTTTTAATTATCATTCATCTACACATTATATATTGTGTTTTAACACAATATTAAAATATTAATTTGTTTCTTAAATAATTTATATCGGATTTTTTAAAATATGAACCTTAACGTATACTAAAAATCTATTTTTATATATAAATGAATACATTACTTATTTTTATGTTAAAAACAAACAAATAAATATAAGAGGTCATGTTACATTTTTAAAACTAATTAAAACGATACAAATATCAATTCTCTATTATTTAATTTGAGTGTTTAGTAACTATTTTAAAAAATAATAGTAATAAACTTAAATTTATTATAAATTCTTTTTATGAACAAAAAATTATTTTAAACGAATTAATAAGACATAGTTAGATATCAATATTTATGATTTAATTTGATTGGTTTGTTAATATATTAATGACATTAGTAAACAAAATTTTATTTCAAATAAAATTTTAGAGATATTTTGGTGATAACACAACAACATGTATTTTTGTTAATAGCATGTCTACAAAATTATTATTTTTAAATTGCTTGTGTACAGATGATATATGATATTTAATAAATATTAATGAACAATTTTCCTATAAAATTAATATAATGTTAAAATATTGTAACGAATCATAACAATAGTTGATAATATAAATTGTTTATTTTTAAATTATATGTGGAATCCAACCATAATTTTACTTGTGGATTTAAATGTGCTTGTATAATGTTTAAAGGATTATATTTTGAAGTTTCCAAAACTTTATATTTAAAGGATTCTATTTTGAAGTTTCCAAAACTTCATAATTGAAGTTTAGATGTGTTCTTCTCCAAAAATAAAACTTCAAATAAAACTTCAAAAGTATTTATATTTTATAATATGATTCTTATATATGTTACGACTAATTTAAATTCATAAAAATTATAAGAAAAGATCACATATTAAAATATTACAAATATTAATTAAGAAAATATCACACTAAACTATAAAATCTTACGTAATACTAAATTACAGGCAAAACACCACAATGCTCTATACATTTATAAAATACTTTTAAGTGTAAACTTTAATTTATCGTATTATAACACATTATTTTAAAGTTTTATTTTATTTTATGTGTAAAACTTTAATTTATAAAAATAAATTTGAAATATTTCTGAGATATAATTTTTTAAGGATTAAATATGATAAACGATAAAATATTTAAGAATTATAAATGTGATATGTAAATGTAAGGGCATAAATGTAAAAAAAAAGGATGAAACTTTAAATTCTGAAACTTCAAATTTAAAGTTTTAAAAAAAAAATTTGAAAAGAAAAATATATTTAAAATTATAAATGTGTTTTTGGAGATGTTCTAAGGAAACATATTAGTCTAAAATTGTGATTATTTGTTTAAAAATAAAAACATGTGCCAATTTGTCGAAGAGCAGTAATTTTTTTCTTACACTAAACATCAATATATTTGCCAAACTAGTAGAATCTTCTCGAACCTAATTAAGAAAAGTGATGAATGTGATTTTTTTGTTCTTATATTAAATTAGAAACGAATTATAAGGGAACAAATTTCATAAAGGAACAGAGAAATTCTATGAAGAGTATGCAATAACAGTTTGTTAAAGTAACAAAGACTCGTATCAATGAGTATAAACATCTTGGAGCTAACACTACTAAACCGGAAAAGTTCTAAATTATCCCATCAAATCGGTATAAAACGATTCTGGATATACCTACAAGATTTGAACCCTGTTACCTCTAGAACGATCTAAAATAATACAACAACTAGATTTGACCCCGCATTTAACGCGAATATTTTTATTTTAAAATTAATATTAATAATCAACACACTAAATTATAAACATGATCATATAAAATTTAAACATAATTTATGTTTATTTATAAACTTTTAGAATTTTGATTGATATCTAATTAATTCAAACATTTTTAGGATTGATATTAGTCTTAAATAATTGTTAAGATCGGTATTAATTTTAAAATATGGTTAGATTGGTAAAATTTATAATGAAATAAATCATATATTTATGAATATTATTTTATTTAATTACATATAAATTAAATATGTTATTAAAATTTTCTAACAAATAATTTATGTTTTTAAAATTTTAATGATTAAAAATATTATTTGAAGGTTTTTTATTTTGTTATAACAAATATATATATATATATATATAATAACAAATACATATTTAATTATTTTAAATATTATTTTATTATAACAAATATGTGAAATCTTGAAAAATGTAAAATAATATAGTTTTTTTTTATCAAATACTAAAAATTAATGAAAACGTAATATTGATTTTTTAAAACATAATGTTGATATTTAAAAAGAAATTCGTGATGCATTGTTATAGAATTGTTATAGAATAATAATGTTATTGTAATTTAATTATTTTTCTAGTAATCATAGAAAATAGTTCATTATGATTATTTTATTAATCATTAATATTTAGTTATGTTGGTATATTTCAATTTAACGTGATGTAACTAAAAAATATTCTTAATTAAATATAATTAGTTGGTTAGAAATATTTAATTTAAATCATTCTAACAAATAGTTCATTATAACTTTTTGTGGTAGATAAACCCTGTTTTAATAAAATAGATTAGGGTCGACTTATGAATTATAACCTTACAAACAAAATCTAAAACTAACATAAATCACAAATAAATCTATTAATCTAATGACTAAGACCAGCTCCAACGCTTGAATCTAGAGGATATCTAGGCCCAAAAATATCTCTATAATAATAAAACACAAGTCAGATGACAATCTCTAACTGCCCCACAATCTCTAACTGCCCCACTACATTAGGGACATTAACATTATTAATTTTAATTTTAGATACTTTTTTAAAATGAATTTTTTTTTTTGTTTTTTTTTGTTGGAATGTAAAATAAATTTTAAACTAATGATCGAAAGTTAAAAATTATTTAACAAGATAAGAATCATTTATCAAATATATTTTAACAAGGTATTAAAATTATTTATTTTTTTTACAATTTTAAAATAAAATACCATTAATCAACCAATCAAAAATCAAAATATAACATATAAACAATTATAAATTTGAGAATTGAAATCATATTTTAAATTAAAAGAAAAAATTGTATTTATTTTCATTTGTTTTTTTAAAAAGCATTATGTAATCCTTTTAAAATTTTGTTTATATACCTAATGAAAGTACTAGGATTATAATAAGGTCCAAGCAACTTAAGATCCTCCACGCGTCGCTTCTGGATTGGCTCCTCCACTCCTTCAATGGCTTCCCACTTTTCAGATCACAACAATTTTCGTTTTTAGGGTTCTCTTCAAAGATTTTTTCATCAATTCGTAAGCATCTCGTAATTCCTCTCTTTCTCTGATCGAAAGTTTCGCGTTTCTCCGTGATTTGATCCGTTTTCGTTTTTGTTTTCCGATTGTGATCTCATAATATGGCGACAAGTGACAAGCAAACCACCGCAAAGCCTCCACCTTCGCCTTCACCTCTTCGAAATTCGAAGTATTATCACGTGAACTTTATAATTACTCAAGTTTTCCCCATTTGAAATCTGCCGTTACCTTGAGAATTACTCAAGTTTCAACCCATGGAAATCACGTGGACACTTTATATGGTTGGGGAGTGAATATCGTGTTTTGATCTGAGTCGTTATGTTGGATCATGGTGGTGTGATCCTATTTAGTTGGTTAATTGATCATTTTTTCCCCCGAGGATCTTTGTATTGAGAAGTTTGCTTTTGCTTGATCTAGTTGACATTGTGTAGAATCAAACAAGTTCTAGGTAGAGGGATCTTTTGATCTGTCACCAGATTGATATATTTGAGTTTTGTTTTACCACCAGATTGATATATTTGATTCCCGGTTCTTACATTCTTTTCGATATTCTCATGTAATCCTCATCTTCTCTATGTTTATGTTGCAGATGAAATTGCTCTCAGGGTTAAAGAATCCTTACATCATGCACTATGAAGATTGTTGGATTGACAAGGTAAACAAGTTGGAATCCAATGTCTAATGGTTATTACAAGGTTATTAAGATCATCATCAGATTCTATTTTTCTTTTCACAGGACAGTAATGCCTGCATTTTTACAACTTACTGTGAGGGAGGAACTATGTGAGTTTCTTTATTTATGATCCATAATATGAATGATTAGGATTAGTCCATGAAGAAGAAGATCCTCTGTTAATTTCAATGAGTTAGGATTAGTCCATGAAAAAGAAGATCCTCTGTTAATTTCAATGTTCAATGTTCAAACTTGGAACCATTTCAATCTGTTAATTTCAATGTTCAAAATCAGAACTTGTTATTACTATTGAGTTAGCTTGTATTACTATTGATTAGGATTAGTCCACTGAGAACTTGTTATTTTATTTGCTAAACAGATTCGAACTTGTTTTTTCTTTGTTGTAAACTGATCTTATTTGGTCTATTTTGATCTCATTTTGTCTAGTTTTGATTGAATTTGCTAAACTGATCTCATTTTGTCATTTTGATTGAGTTTGCTAAACTAATATAAGTTGAGATTTTGATAAAGAGGTTTTTCTCCCCCTTTCTTATTTACTAAGAAGGGGATTAGAAC
>OVAU01001934.1:0-13531 GCA_900406315.1 Biscutella laevigata subsp. laevigata
CAACAGATGATTCCAAACTCTAGTTCCATGTAGAAATTTTCCGTTCTCGCAACTATTGTATGAACAGTAAAACTTACCCCCCCACTACTTTGCGCAATTGGTTGACTATTTGCAAGGTTCATGAATTCGGCAACTCCAGCATAATACGCCGCCGCAATGTTATTTGTCTCCTCGTCCCATCTTCGGTACATCCACTCCCTCGAATTCCAATTATTANTTCCAATTATTAGAAGGACTTGTCATAGTTTTCTTTCTTACTTTTTTATGACAACTTATGAGATTCAATGAGAATATATAGGTTAAAAATATCGACCCCAAAGCGACCACAACGTATTCACTCCTATTAGTTACACCGGCCACATTCAAATGTAAAAAATGTGTGTTTAACCACCTTGAAACGACCACAAAGCGACTACGAATCGACTGTGTAGCGACCACGGTCAACGAGTCGCTCTGTGGTCGCTTAATCCAGCGACTCCAAGCTCGTGGTCGCTCATTAACTACTCTGACGCGACCACGTATGTGCGACGACATATCCGTAGTCGCTTTACGGTTGCCAATAAACGATCACGAAATAGTAGTCGCTAAATAGCGACTACGGAGCAACCACGGTTTTCTTGTCGCTCAAACGGTTGCTTTGTGGTCGCTCTGTAGTCGCTTATTCTTAGCGAATACATTTGTGGTCGCTCCTCGTGGCCGCTTTTACCGTGTTTTCTTGTAGTGGCAATCGTTTTCTATATGTTTGGTTCTTTCGTGAAAAAACAGATTCGATGTTATGTGTAATGTTGACTGATTATCACAGAACAAGGTTGCTGGAGCAGTAGTTGTACACTGTAAATCTTTAAGCAATTAATGCATCCAGCCAAACCAATTCACACGTCATATCAGCCATGGACTTATACTCTGCCTCCGAACTGTTGCGGGAAACAGTAAGTTGTTTCTTTGCTCTCCAAGAAACCAGAGACTCAACTAAAAATATGCAGAAACCCGTAACAGATCTTCTGGAATCAGGGCAAGCAGCCCAGTCAGCATCCGAGAATGCATTAAGGCGGATATTCGAATTACTATGATAGAATATGCCTATCCCGAATCATTCTTGAGGTATCTTAAGACTCTATAAGTCGTCTTAAGGTGAGGCAGACGAGGACTAGCCATATACTGGCTCAACTTATGGATTGCCGAGGTGATATCAGACCTCGTATGATTCAAGTACATAAGTCTTCCAACAATTCTCCTGTACACAGATGCATCCTCAAGTAGCTTACCATCAGTCCCATTTATTTTGAGATTTGGTTCCATTGGCACAATTACTGGCTTACATCTCAAATATCCATCATCTTCTAACAACTCAAGAGTGTACTTACATTGACTTATTGTTAGACCTTTCTTATTTCGAGCTATTTCAAAACCCATAAAATATCTTGCTGGACCAATATCTCTGAGTTTAAACGCATTAGATAGGATCAATTCCAACTTATTCACAACATCATCATTATATGCAAAGACTAGTATATCATTAACATATACTAGAACTGCCAAGTAACAATCAGACTGTTTTCGGATAAACAGAGAATGATTTGCAGGAGCTTGTATAAACCCTTCAGCTAGAATCACTCTGGAAAGCTTCTGGTTCCACTAGCGTGACGTCTGCTTCAAATCATACGGGGGTTTATGAAGTTTACACACGTAATCATCTGTTTACCTGTGATCTCAGAATATCCAGGAGGAATGGTCATGTATATCTATTCGCCAAAGTCCCCATTTAGAAAAGCATTGCTTATATCAAGTTGAGTAATGCTCCATTGTTTGACAACCGAAACAGCAAGCAATACTCGAAGGATACCCATCTTAGCAACAAGAGCAAAAGTATCAAAATAATCCAATCCTTCCATCTGTGTGTAACCTTTAGCCACTAAACGGGCTTTGTTCCGTTCCCAACTACCATCCATATGAAACTTAATTGTAAACAACCATCGACAACCAATCAAATGTTTACTTGGACGAAGAGGACATATCGACCAAGTCCCAGTCTTCTAATGAACTCATCTCAGACTGAGTAGCATTAAACCACTCAACATATTTAACAGCTGCTTTAATGGTTTTAGAGTTCGTTTTGGTTGGAATGGATAGTATAAAGTGTTTGTAAGATGGTGTGAGTTTGTCATAGGATAAGAAAGAAGAAATAGTATAAGTGGTGGATTGGTTTTCAGTTATGGGTATTTCAATATCCCCTTTAAGAAGGTAACAATGGCATTGATCAAGATAAGGAGGAACCTTAGTCTGTCGTTTTGTTCTATGAATCACTAAAGGACTTCCTGAGGATACTCTATTGATGTCGGAACCAGAATCAGAAGGAGAAGAATTTGGAACAAGATCATCATTATGAAAAGAAATGGGAGGATCATGAGATATAGGAGATTGATTATGATGATCATGGTGAACAGGAGATTGAGGAAGTAAAGTTTCAACAAGAGGAACTAGATTAGATTCCAAGTCAGTTACATAGTCATGAGCGTTTGGAAAAATCAAATCTTGACTCGGTATGGGTAAAAGATCTTGACTAAAAATGTCACATGAAGGAGAAACAGTGTTTGCGAATGGAAAAACAGTTTCAACGAAGACCACATTGCGAGAAATAAAACCGTGTTTGACTCCCAATCAAGAACTTTGTACCCTTTATAACCTGAAGATGCCCCAAAAACACACAAGTCTTAGCACGAGGAGACAACTTGTGACGATCTTTTAAAAGAGTAGACACAAAACATAGGGAGCCAAAAACTTTGAGATGGTTGTACTCGGGTACTTGAGAGGTTAAGAGCTCGAAAAGAGATCTATTGTGAAGAAGAGGAGATAGTGTTCTATTAATTAGATATATGGCAGTGTTAACACAATCTCCCCAGTATTCAAGAGGAGCTTTGGACTGAAAAAGGAGGGAACGAGTCACATTTAGAATGTGTTGATGTTTGCGCTCAACTACAGAGTTTTGTTGAGGTGTATAGGCACAATAAACGTAATGAATAATGCCTTTGGTTTTAAGGAGATTTTTAAAGGAAAGTTCAGGGGCATTGTTTGTACGGATGGCTTTGATGGTTTTCTGAAATTGGTTTTGAATGAGTTGAAGGAATTCAGGAAAGATTGTTGAAACAGAACTTTTATTGTGTAAGAGGTAAACTCAAGTAACACAAGTGTAATCATTCACCAAAGGTAAGAAAGTATTTGAAACCCTCAGGAGTAGCTACATGAAAAGGACCCCGTATGTCTATGTGAACAAAATCAAAAGGAAAAGCTGAAAGTTTATTCGAAGAAAAAAAACGAAAGCCTCTTTTGTTTAGACAACAGACAAACATGACAAATTGAATCTGTTTTTCCATTCGAAATCTGAAGATGTTTGGAAAGAATATGAATTTTATTTTGAGAAGGATGACCCAATCGTTGATGCCAAATGTCAGAAGAAACACTGAAAACATGATGAATTTGAGGGTTGTTGTTCGGAGGCTCCATGACGTATAAGTTTTGAAGAATGTTACCCTTCCCAATAATCAAGTCCGGAGTATGGTTCTGGACAGAAAAAGGATCATAAGAGAATATAGCACAAGATGTCGAAGAAAACAACACCGAGATAGAATTGTGTTTGGTAAGAGCATTGACACTCAAAAGATTAAATTTGAAGTTGGTAACATATAAAACTGAATGAAGAATAAGCTTATTAGAAAGAGAAATGGTTTCGGATAAAGTCACAGAGATTTGAGTACCATCAGGAAGAGTAACCAAGGTGTTACTTATTGGTTCAGTGGTGGTGAACAGATTCAGATCAAAACTAACATGACAACTAGCTCTCGTATCTATAATCCAAGCATTACTAGGAAATTTAAGGCCATTCTAAATTCCCATTGGAGTGAACAAGGTAAGCGGTTCAAAGTTGGTACTTTAATGATTTTGAGGTGCGAAAATTTGATTAGGCATGGGTTGGTTCATTGGTTGAGACTGAGAGGAAGAAGAGGAAGCCAATGTTGAATCTGAGAGTTAAAGCACCACTATGAGCCTGAGGTAAGATAGTTTCAGTGTTCGGTTGATTCTGAAGTAGACTAAAGACTTATGAATCTGAGCAGTAGACACCAATCCCAAATTTGCACCACTTTGATCATGTATAGAGATATTTTCAGTGTCTTGTATCCAGATATTCACAACATTCTCCTTTCTCGGTCCAATAGTGTTGTTCGGTTTTTTATATCCCTGCGGATAACCATGGATCTTATAACATCGATTAATGGTGTGACCAACTAAGCCACAATGTGAACATATTGACCGAGGTTTGTTCTTGTTGTATCCTTGATTATACGCAACAATGACTTCATTTGTAGGAGCATGTTGAGATGCTTGAAAAACAACAGCACCAGTGGGTTGAGTGGACTTCATTGATAGTTGTCTCTCTTCTTGTGAGATCAGATTGAAGACTCTAGACAATGATGGCTTAGGATCCATCATCAAGATCTGTCCTCTGATGTTAGTATATGTTTCTCCTAATCCAATCAAGAACTTTAAAACCCGTTCATCCCTAGATTCTCTGCTGGCTCTTCTATAAGGCATCTAAAACACAAGCTTTAGGCCTCCAATTTTTTTAAAAAATTAGTTGAATGATAATATAATTTGAGGCCACATTTTATTATAATAATTAGACGTGTGATTCGGGTAGTTCGAATAAATAGGGTCAGTTAATTTAGATTTTCGATTAATTCGGTTTACAAATTTTTTACTGAAATTGAAATCGATTTGGTTTTTCTAGTAATTAGAATTCTACCAAAATTAACCGAATTCCCAGTTTAATCGGACAATTTAGGATTATTCGGTTCGGGCATTTTCGGTTAATTCGGGTAATTTTTTTAATTTCAAAATTTAGGTTTAATTTAGGTTTAATTTTTTATTTAAGAAATAACTGAATCCAATCAAAATTTTCTTTCGATCGGTTATTGTTTGCTAACTGAAATCATTCGAAAACCGAAAAATTGATTCGGTGCGGGTCAGAAATTTCGATTCAGTTTTTATAATATTTGAAGTCACATTTTATAATTTTGCTTTAGGCCTCTAATTTAATAGGATTGTGCCTTCCTAGATTCAAATCTCTTGAGATTGATACAATCTTGCTTCTGACAACAACAACTATACGGATCTTCCTGATTCTTCAATTCTTCCCACAATTGCTTCGGTCTAGTGTAGTAATCATTAACACTTTGTGAACCTTGAACTTCCGAGAATATTTGTTGCTTTATTTCAGCAATTCTCGGACCATTACTCTGCTTGAACTGCTTGTGGATATCCAACCATTTGTCTAGCAGTATCAAGATACATGATACTTTTACCGATGGACTTATCAACCACATTAACAATCCATGTGCAAACCACGTTATCAAAATGAGAATCAGCTGGCTCAGGAAACGTTCCACACCTAAAGCCATAAGCATCGAACTACGCCAGGAAGTAAAATTTATGATTCCCATAAGTTTCTTAGTGACTAGAGATATTCCAGCATGGTCAGCAATGTGAATATAAAGCGGATTCGAGTTCGGATCAGTGAAAGAACTTACAATCGGAGTGGTAGTAGCTCCTCCAGATTCCTCATTAGCTGAATTCATGAAGAATAGCACCAATTTTCAATACCGGCGAAGCCAAATTTACATAAATCAGAAGGAAAAAGGTCTGAAAAGAAAATCCGAAACTCAAAGAAGACTCGGAAAGGAATAGCAAACGACATATCGCAAAGAAACGATCGCCAAAGAAGAGAAGCTTAACATCGAAGGAGCTTCATCGTCGAAACAAGAAGCAAAACAAGATCTGAGACGATCAATGTAGCTCTGATACCAAATTAGAGCTAAAGAAGCTCAAGAAAATTTGTTATTTCCAAAGTAGAAATGTTCATCGAAATTACAAATTGAGTCTCAAATGAATTTATAAACTAAGAGACTAAACCGGTTTCAATAATCTAATCCGGTTTAATACCAATTACAACTATAATCTCAATAGGACGTTTGAATTTTGATCCCGTAAGTTTTTTTTTTGTCAACCCGTAAGTTTAAGTCGCCGTAAAACATTAATTTGAGTATTTTTGTTTCTTTTTCACAATTTTTCTTTTCTTTCTTGAATGATAATATATGGAGTTCTTGAAATCTGGAAACAGATTGATTGAGATGCTTTTTTTCGGACTCCCTTTTTTGGGCTTAGGACTCACCACTTGGTTCAGAAGGTTTGCTTTACCAAAAAGAAGATCTTACGGCTCAGATTGCTCAGGGAGTGGGTGTTAAGGATAACTCTTGTTTTTCAACGGTAAAGATCTAATGTGGAAGGATTAGGGTTCTACTCGTGGATTCGAAGTCAGATTAGAGAAAGTTTCCATTTCTGCTTCTGGAATTGGTTTTGGATTAAGCTGGTCTCCGAAAGCAGTGGGGTGTTTGTCCTGAAGAAAATTTTCTTTGTGCTCTGCTCTGTCTAACTCGAGCTTAGTCAGTCTGAAAAATTTTAGTGTTTTGTGGGCTTGATCGTGGTGTTGCCATGTATGCGGCTCTAGATAAGGAACTAATGGCTCTGTCCTTGGAGGAGGAAGAAGTTCCATTTGAAATGTCGGATCTCCCCCAGACGAGATCGACGGTGAGAAACTCTTTGAGTATCATAGGAAGAATTTTGAACCCCCAATGTCAAAAGGTTGCTAATGTGGTGAGAGACATGCCAAGAAAGTGGCAAAAAGTTGGAAGAATCAGAGGTATAGTTCTGTCTCGAGAAAGATTTCAATTTCTGTTTGATAACGAACACGATCTCATTGAAGTCTTAGAGAAAGGAATTCAGACACATAATCAGTGGGCTCTGGCCATGGAAAGATGGGTTGAAGATCCGCCAAGTAACTTTCTCCAACTTGTTCCAATTTGGGTTCAGATAAGCAACATCCCAGTTGATTACTATGATGAAAAGGATATAGAAAGTCTGGGTGAGATAGTGGGAAAGGTCACCAATGTCAACTTTGATCCTAGGTCTCGAGACCTTTGAGACGATCAAAAGTGGTCAATACTCCAAAAAGAAGATCTTTCACCTTGTATTTTAACTATGAAAGAGTGGAGAAAAGATGTTACTGCTGCCAACGACTGATCCATGAACGAGAAAATTGTCCGGTGTTTCTGAAAATGAATCAAACAGAGGGAGATGGACCAGACATCAATGTAACTACCGAAGTGAGGCCTCCGACACTTAATCCAGAGGATCCCCTCTATGGGATTTTATCGGAAGATCAGGTGGGGTTTGATAGGAACATTGGGCGTCCGAGAATTGATCCGGAAGTTCTTGCGGAGATGAGAAGGTATATAAGGGGAGGACCAGAATCGGAAAAATTCCTCAGAGAAGAAAGGGTTAAGACAACGGTTGAGGATGCTCTGAGGGATCCAGATACGGCAAAAAGGGTTCTTAGATTGGAGAAACCGACAATATTCTCCACTGCTTTGGATAAAAGGAAGGGGTTGGTTATCGACTGTGAACTGGCTTCAAGGGTACCCTTACAGCCAGATGCAAACAGGGAGACTCAGTCTGATGAAACAGCCAAGGGCTACTCTGATTTGAGAGAAAAGTTGAATAGAAACAGAGCTACATCAGATCTTGGGGGGGTGAACCGGGGTTCCGATTATATCTCTGGTAGTCCAACGGTTCATTTGAGGGCTTCTTCGGAAACCTCGACTTCCGGGACTCGAGTTAGAAAATTCAGAAGAAGGAATAGACCATCAAAAAGTTATCGCACCTCATTTCTGAAAGATCAACCGGGTGTCTCTGGTGGAACTAAAGGTCCTTTGGACATTGATATGGAAGAGACTATCAAGCGAAAACGTATAGAAAAGAACAAAGGAGTAGCAGTCTCCTCCAAGAAAAAAAATGTCACGGCAGTCCCACAGATGGGAGTGCCCAAATCATTATGAGTCTGCTCGTTTGGAATTGTCAGGGTCTTGGTACCTATAAGGACCTGACAATTCAGAGGTTACGGGAGATGCGTAAGAAACATTTTCCGGAAATCTTCTGTCTTCAAGAAACGATGAATTGTACAGATGTAGTAAGAGATCTTCAAGCTGCGCTTGGTTATGAAAGATCGTGTATAGTAGATCCTCGGGGTAGAAGCAGAGGCATCGCTGTCTTTTGGAAAAATAGTGTAGATATATCAGTGATCTCTGCAGGTAAAAATCTGGTTGACCTTAAGGTTCAGCTTGGTTCTATTTTCTTTTTTCTTTCCTTTGTCTACGGTGATCCGATAGTAAAGAACAGAGCTGCTGTATGGGAATCCTTATCTCGTATTGGGGTTCTAAGGAAGGAAAGTTGGTGTGCTTTGGGGGATTTTAATGAGATTATCCACAATGGGGAGAAAGAGGGAGGTACTAGAAGACCGGAAGCCTCATTCTTCCCTTTCAGGAACATGTTGGAAGCCTGTGAATTTTCAGAACTGAGTAGTCACGGAAATAATCTTTCATGGGGGGGAAGACGTGGTACATGTTGGATACAAGAAAGACTTGACCGATGTTTTGCGAACGATGCTTGGATTAATCAATTTCCAACGGCTTCTCAAACTTTCTTAGATAAGAGGGGGTCAGACCACAGACCTGTCTTGGTCAGCTTGTTTGAATCAAAAGACTTGTATAGAGGTCAGTTTCGTTTTGATTCTCGTCTTTTGAATAAACCAGAAGTGGGCTTGGCAGTGAAAGAAGCTTGGAACTCGAGGAATTTTGATTCAAACTGTTTGTTATCAGATAAACTAAGATTGTGCAGAAAAGCCCTTAGCAAGTGGAAGAAAAACAATCCCCTAAACTCGAAGTTGAAGATTAACCAGTTGGAAGCTGATATGGAATTACTTCAGTCTGATCCGAACCCGTCGCAAAGGAATTTAAATAAACTGAAGACGGACTTGTTGACAGCTTACAGGGATGAAGAAAGTTTTTGGAAGCAGAGAAGCAGACAAAAATGGCTTCAAGAAGGGGATGGGAATTCGAAGTTTTTTCATGCTTCTGTGAAACATGACCAGCAAAAGAAATCGATTGATAAACTAAGAGATAGCAATGGAGTATATCAGACATCGGAAGGTTCGAAAGCTCAGATTGCAATAGACTATTTCTCGGAGTTATTCTCGGCGTCTCCTCCTTCAGAGTTTGGAAATTGGTTCCACAATTTGAATCCCAGAATTACTGAGGATATGAACTCGAGGTTGATTGCAACAGTATCAGAAGAAGAAATCAAGTCTGCGGCTTTTGAAATTAGAGGTTCTAGTGCTCCTGGTCCAGATGGTTTCACCGGTTTGTTTTATCAGGAATTTTGGGATGTAATAGGTGAATCAGTGATTAAGGAGGTTAAACAGTTCTTTGCCTTGGATTGCTTCCCCGGAATCACACTCATTTATGTCTCATTCCCAAAACCGAGAACTCTTTCCAGATGAGTAATATGAGACCGATCAGTCTTTGCTCAGTCAACTACAAAATAGTGGCCAAGATCCTGGTTAATAGAATGAAGCCACTAATGGACTCAACAATCTCAGTCTATCAATCTGCTTTTGTGGAAGATCGTCTCATCTCGGATAACATCATAATTGCTCACGAAGTCATTCATAGTCTGAGAACCAATGCGAAGTTTTCTAAAGATTTCTTAGCGATAAAGACCGACATGTCAAAGGCCTACGATAGAATCGAATGGGATTATCTTGAGGCGATTCTAGAAGCTTTGGGTTTTAACGGGAAATTCAGATCTTGGCTGATGTTTTGTGTTAGATCCGTTTCCTTCTCGGTTTTAATCAATGACTCCCCTTTTGGTTTGATTAAGCCGTAGAGAGGGCTTAGACAAGGCGATCCCATCTCGCCTTTTCTCTTTGTCTTGTGTGCTGAGGGTCTAACTCATATGTTATTGGAAGCGGAGAGAAACTCTTCAATTCAAGGCATCAAATTTCATGACCAAGGTCCTTCAATTAACCATCTTCTGTTTGCGGATGATTCGTTATTTGTCTGCCGAGCGAACGTTGTTCAAGTGAAACGCTTGTGGGAATTGTTGAATATCTACGAACAAGCCACAGGTCAGACTATAAATCTAGACAAATCGGCAATAACGTTTGGTTCGAAAGTTCCTTCAGAGCTGAGAATTGAGATTAAGAACATTATCCAGATTTTTGGGGAAGGAGGTGTAGGCAAATACTTGGGCCTCCCTGAGTGTTTCAGTGGTTCGAAGGTGCAGATGTTGGATTTTATCAGAGACAAACTCTCAGCTAGAACGAACTCTTGGTTTACCAAATCCCTTTCATTAGGTGGAAAAGAAACCCTACTCAAGTCTGTGGCTCTGGCTCTCCCTGTCTTCGCTATGTCATGTTTTAAAATTCCTAAAACCACTTGTAAAACCTTGGCCAGTGCGATGTCAAATTATTGGTGGAACTCTAATGATTACCAGAAGAAGATCAAGTGGATCAGTTGGGATCGTATGTGTCTACCAAAGAAAGATGGTGGTTTAGGGTTCAGAGATCTTGAAAGTTTCAATGAAGCTCTATTGGCAAAACAAGGTTGGAGAATCGTCCAGAATCCTATGTCTCTCTGCTCGGCGATGCTTAAAAGTAGGTACTTCTCAGACTGTTCTTTCTTGGAAGCGGAAGTAGGTTCTCGCCCCTCTTTTGCCTGGCGAAGTATATTACATGGTCGAACGTTACTGAAAAAGGGGTTAGAAAAAAGAATTGGGAATGGGATTAATACTCTGGTTTGGCAGGATCAGTGGATAGATGATGAAGGGATGCGAGCTCCCTGGAGAAAAAATGCAACCTTCAATCCAAGCCTTAGAGTATCACANTTTTGCCTGGCGAAGTATATTACATGGTCGAACGTTACTGAAAAAGGGGTTAGAAAAAAGAATTGGGAATGGGATTAATACTCTGGTTTGGCAGGATCAGTGGATAGATGATGAAGGGATGCGAGCTCCCTGGAGAAAAAATGCAACCTTCAATCCAAGCCTTAGAGTATCACAGTTGATCGACATCCCCAGGAATGAATGGAATAAGGCTGAATTAGATGCTCACTTCTTTGATGCAGATAAACAAATCATTCTCAACCAGAAACCGAATGTAGACATAGAGGACTATTGGATCTGGAGAGGCTCGGTCTCAGGGGATTATTCGGTAAAAACGGGGTACAATTTAGCCTTCTCGCTGAACAAACGTGAACTGATCTCAACATGGACTGAGCAACCTTCGATAAATGGAGTTATAGAGCTGGTGTGGCAGATTAAAGCTCCTCCTAAACTGAAGAATTTTCTTTGGAGAATCTTAACTGGAGCTTTGGCGGTTGCTGATCGGGTGGGTCAAAGAGTTAAAATAACAGATCCTAGATGCCAAACATGTGGAGCAGAAGTCGAAACTATCAATCACGCACTATTCTCCTATCCATTTGCGAGATTAATGTGGGCTCTCTCAGACTTTCCGAGTCCGAAGGGGGGCTTTCATAAAATTTCGGAACTATTGAACCTTCATTATCTCATCCGTAAAGCTGCGGATAGATCAATTCCTTTTCATATCTCTCGAAGGTTTCCTTGGATTTTGTGGCTGATATGGAAACATAGAAACTCAATTTTGTTTGATAAGAAGATTGATTTGGCAGAGGAACTCATTGCTAAGATCCGAGAGGAATGTGATGAGTGGTTCTTGGCTCAAGTTTTGGCTTCTAATCATGATGAAAATTCAGTTAGGAAAGTTCCTGCTTCGGAAACTAAGTGGAAACCTCCTGATATGAATTGGCTAAAGTGTAATGTGAGTGTGTCTTGGCAGTCTGATTCGGGAAGAACAGGTGCTGCGTGGGTAGTCTGTGATAGTTCAGGCCGAGTTCTGTTTCATAGCCGAGGGTCCTTTCCAGTCATAACCAATCGTTTGGAAGCGGAGTTTCAGGTTCTTCTATGGGCAATTTTATCGACTAAAGAACTTCACCTGGGTAAGGTTATTTTTGCAATGGATAAGTCGGATCTTCCTAAGGCGATGCTGAAGCCATTGAAATGGCCATCCCTTAAATCTCATATCGGAAGATTATTGCCTCTTTTGAATGACTTCATTGCTTGGGAATTTTTGTCTGAACATCCTAGATCAAATAAGGGAGCAGGTTTGATAGCTAAGTCGGGGTTAAAAGACAGTTTGTGGCAGTCGTATGTCGCTTCTGGTCCTCCTAGATGGCTCACGGCTCTTTTCAAGAAAGAGATGTCAACGGCTCGTATTTGATTTTGGATGTTTTTGTTCTGGTTTAGACCGTTTTTTTGTGTTCTGGTTTTACTTCTCTAGCCTTGGTTCTTGGCTTGTAATTATAACGCTGCCCTTCTAATATTATACAGATGAAAAAAAAAAAGGAGTTCTTGAAATCAAGATAGAAAAACGAGTACGATCACTTTTTCCCACGTTTCAAAGCGCAATTTGCTTCCATCAAATAACTACATATTTACAAATTTACCCCTACAATAATAACTAATTCCCCAAACTACCCTTCACTCCTCTATCTTACTCAACTTCGCCGCATACTTCCTCCTCCCGCTACCTCCACCGCCTCTTTTCCCCCTCGTCTGACCACCGCTAGGTCCCACCGACGCGACTCTCCGGCCAGAGAAAACAACAGGAGAGACACATTTCCGACGACATCGACATTTCTCTCGACCACAAGAACCACCGCTTTTCATCAAAGCAGAGCTAGCTTTAACAGCCAATGCAGCCATCTCCTCCGCTTTAAGAGAATGATGAAGCGAACTAAGAGGTAAAGCAAAGTAAAGCTGTCCAAGCTGAAGCTCTTCATCGGCGCTAATGGCAGTCACAACGTCGTCGAAATCCATATCGTCGGAGTTACAAATGAAACACATAGGATACTTTTGTAAAACGTAACCAACTTTGACCGGACTCGTGAACTCCATCATCCTTCCGTCGTGTAAGATCAGCTTCGCCGTCGCAACTTGTGTCGATTCGTATGAGCTGCATATACCCATTGTGTGACTCACTGAGTCGACTCGGTTTCCGGCGAAATAAAGGGAGTAATAGTAAGGAGGAATATGAAGTTGAGAAATTGTGTGTGTATTTATATATATAAAAAAGGAAATGCTAGGATTGTTTTTGTCGTATAGTGATTTATGTTTTTTATTTTCCAGTTTTGAAGTTTGAACGACCAGTGGGGGCAATGACAGGCTGTGAATAAGTTGGGAGGATGACAGCTTTTGTGTGTTTAATTAAATTTACCCTTCGTTTTAAGGGTTAATAACAAGTTTAGGGACTGTATTTTTGTTAATCTAAATTTTGACTAATGATTTCTTAGATAAAATGAACCGATGAGAAGTTTTCAGTAAATGGACAGTTTGTTAACTATAGATTAAACGACTTTATGTAACATTATGTTCAAATTTGGCAAAAATGATGCAGTAGCAAAACTTTAGTTAATCTATATAACATTATAAATTTATCTATCTCTATAGTATTATTTAAGGATCACTTGTAAAAAAATAACTTTTAAATCAGTAAAATATTACATGATAT